>JBBMFX010000080.1:16574959-16589440 GCA_037832545.1 Rhabdalestes septentrionalis | reverse complement strand
GTGTGTGTGTGTGAGAGTGTGTGTGAGAGAGAGTGTGTGTGTGTGTGTGTACATAGATGTATAGAGGCATTGAAACTGTTTTATATTCTACTTAGCTGAAAAAGATAAAATCTAAAAAAAATAATATTAGAATCTCAATAAAAAAATGAACATGAAAACCAGAAAACAATTGCTAGACAGGGCAATAGACACATGTAGCAAACATTTTGAAAGAGTTTTAGGAAAAGTTTTAGGAAAAAAATTGCAGACACTGAATCTCGAAAAAATAATTAGCATTTTCCATATAATTAATAGATACTCAAAGATATTTCTTCCATAAATTATATAGATTTGTACAAGAACAAACAATGAGTATCATAAAAAAAACATTAAGAAATCTACACAAAAAATTATAATTCCAAATGTTTTTATTTGGGATTTTGTAAACAATGGGCACAAACAAAGGAAAAAGAGTACATCAATTAAAGAGGCTTTTTTTAATCAAGTATATACTATTCGATAAATCTGGATATAAAATATATTGGGTTTAAAGCTTAAGTTTCACAATGGGCACTGCAAACTTGATGTAAGCAAAAATTAATTAAAAACTTAAACTTTAGTAGCCTGGATTACATTCGTATTTTTTATACATTTTAATATTGAAAAATTTGTTTTCAATTGGATCATTATAGTAGCTTCAGAGAGTAGCTTCATTTTTACAATAACCACATTGATACCAAATTACTTTAACACACAATCTAACTGACAGCAAGACACTTTTGGGTTGTAAGCAAGTTTACTTATTTTAGCAATTTAGAATTTTGAGAATGATGTTGAATCAGAGAATGCATTTTAATATTTCAATTAATTTCTTAATTTATTTTTCCACCTTTAAATGTTACAGTTAACAGTGTAGCTCTCATTTATTATTACATTCAGAACTTTAGCAGTTTGGATCACTGTAGTAGTTTTGGTAAAATGAATTAGAGCTGCAACTTTAGTAAACTGTTTAAAATTAGTAAAGTTAGTTTAGCAAAGAGTAAAGTTGAATTTAAAAGCTTCAGTAAACTGGATTACAGTAGTAACTGTAATAAACTGGATTACTGTAGTAACTAATAAACTGGATTACTGTAGTAACTAATAAACTGGATTACTGTAGTAAGTTGTATTAACTGGATTACTGTAGTAACTTTAATAAACTTGGTTACTGTAGTACCTTTAGTAAAACTGTTTAATTTGAGTAAAGTTAATTAATTTAAAAGCTTCGGTAAACTGGATTAAGGTAGTTACATTAATAAACTGGATTACCAAAGTAGCGTTAATAAACCAGATAACTGTATTTATATTAATAAACGGGATTACTGTAGTAACTTTAATAAAGTGAATTACTTTAATAAACCAGATTACTGTAGTAACATTAATGCACAGGATTACAGTAGTAACTTTAATAAAATGAATTACTTTAATAAACTGGATTACTGTAGTAACATTAATGCACAGGATTACAGTAGTAACTTTAATAAAATGAATTACTTTAATAAACTGGATTACTGTAGTAAGTTGTATTAACTGGATTACTGTTGTTACTTTAATAAACTTGGGTACTGTAGTACCTTTAGTAAACTGTTTAATTTGAGTAAAGTTGATTAATTTAAAAGCTTCGGTAAACTGGATTAAGGTAGTTACATTAATAAACTGGATTACCAAAGTAACGTTAATAAACCAGATAACGTTAATAAACAGTAACGTTAATAAACTGTAGTAACATTAATGCACAGAATTACTGTAGTAACTTTAATAAAATGAATTACTTTAATAAGCTGGATTACTGTAGTAACTTTAATAAAATCAATTACTTTAGTTTACTGGATTACTGTAGTAACTTTAATAAAATGAATTACTTTAATAAGCTGGATTACTGTAGTAAGATGTATTAACTGGATTACTGTAGTAACTTTAATAAAATCATTTACTTTAGTAAACTGGATTACTGTAGTATCTTAGAAAAACTGGAGCTTCAGTATGTAATTGACTACTTCAGTAACTTCAGAAAGTTGGACTGAATTTATCATTTCTGTTAAATTACATTTTGTAGTTAAATTACTTTCACAGCTTTAGAAAGTTGGATTCATTTGACAGACATGAAGATCTGCCGATGTGACTTGACTTGAGTTTTCAGTAAGTCGGATCGCATTCATTCGCATCGGTTGGAAAAATTAGCAGTAGTTTCTGTGGAGTGTTTACTGGCTTCTCCAAACCGGGCCCTTTCTGACGGGCCACTGCCCTCTCTGTCTCTCTCTACCCCACCAGTCTCCCCTTACCACCTCAAAGAGAGGGGGGAAAAAAACAGCGGTCATGATGGATCACCTCTCCTCTCTCTCATTCTCTCCTTCATTTTTCTTTTTCCTTCATCCCCCCGTTTTCCCTCGCACAGTGACGGAAATTCCCTACGGCTTTTCGCAGGGCCCCCGGGTCCCCCTGTGAGGCTGTCAGCTCCGTAATGGATGATGTTTTGATAACAGTGAGTTCGACCCTGGACAGATTTGGAAAGGGAGGGGGGCGCCAAGAAATCTGTACCCACACAACAAGCCTTGCTGTGGTGGGGGGGGGAGGAAAAATCTCAAACATGCCCGCCCCCCCCCTCATCACCACCACCCTGGCCTCCAAAAAAAAAAAAGAAAAGAAAAACCCCCATCAAATATCCCCCCTTCCCAAACTCCCTCCACACAGTTTTCATCCATTTACCTTAGTGACACTAATAGAGTCTCCTTCATTGCTTCCAAATGTCTCTGCACTTCAAAGAGAAAGAGCAAAGACGAGGGCGGCGTTTGGGTGGCAGCCGCCATACGCCAGAACAAATATGAGCCAGATATATTTACAATGTAAAATGAACGATTAAACAAATAATCACATTATTTACTACGATCGTATGAAGGGTACAATGTTAATCAAGTACTTAGGAAGATAACTAATTACATTTAGATGCAATTTGCAGTTGGCTTTTGGATTTTTCCCAGCAAAATGAAAAACGAGCGGACAGATGGTGGAAAAATAGAGAAGAATGCAATTGCGCCTCCACTGTTTTTCTTTTTACCCCTAGACATTACATTTTATACCGCCCCGTCTCTGTGACTCTGTGCGTCTGTACAGTCGTAGCAGAAGCAATTTCCTCCAGGATCAATCAAGTTTTTTTTATTCTGATTCTGATGAACTCTCCTACATACTGGACGACAGTAGAAGACCCTGCTAATAACATTAACATTACTGACAGAACTATTCCTTTAATCAACCAAAACCAAGCATCTGGACAATCACAACTATCCAACCCTCCTATAACAAATGGATGAAGCAGCAGAAAGCTTGTTTTATGTTTTTGAGTTAGTTTGCCTTCCAGTTACAGTCCTGTGCAAAAGTCTCTGTAAATTGTTTGAAGACATTTCTATCAGAAGTGGGTTTCTTTCTGCTAGTAAAAACACAAGCGAACATTGGGCTAAACTCAAACGAACAAGAAAGCAGCAAAAATATCAAGATTGATTTATTTTTCTCAAAAGTAGTAGTAGATATTTTGTGAGCTGGTAGGAAGAACACAGGTTTGGTTCCAGATCAGTGCTCTGATCCTCCAGTAATAGTGTGGATTTATAAAGTTCCATACAAAACACACCTAATTTAATCTAAAGTAGTAAAAAGGGCCTTAATGTATAATGTTCTCAGCTGCCTAAGACTTCTGCTCAGTACTGCATAATTTATAGAACATACAGAAACTGACCTCTTAATCCCATTTTACAGAGATTACAGGTCTTCTTTCTGTTTTCATAAATGTCCAGTTTTCATTCTACAGGTTCCATTGTTTTTGGAACTCCAAGTAACTCTGGTCTTCCATAAAGAAAGACGTCTGGGAATGGTCGAGACACTTATAAAATCCCTATTTACTGTATTAATGTTATTTGCATTTATTGTAATATTAGTGTTTTATCACTGCTGCCCAGCGGTAAACAGCCTTTAGGTATAAATGTATCTATTGTTCAGTTCACTCCACTAGTGCTCCTGCTGCTGGATCGTTCAGTCAGGAGTCCCAGTCTCTATTCTGACATCGGCGTGTGTTAGGTTTCTGTCGAAGACAAATTAAGCGAAATAAGGAGAGGCCAAAAAAGGCTCAGCGTGAAAAAACGCTGCGGATAAAAATAAGAGCTGAAACAAAGGAAAAGCTGTTTCGAAGTAAGACAGAAGCTGCTGATTAAAAAAATTATTTCTGTCCCTAGCAGTCAGGGAAAGGACAGCCGTGGCCGTGTCTTAGTAAACGTCCATCACTAAGCATGCGTTTGTGTGTGTTGTGTATCATGTGTAACATTGCAAATTTGTTAATTAGCCTGGCGCCTATGATTCTGACAGCCACCCCGCAGATGAAATTAAGGAATAATCAGCAAGCGTAGGTCAGCGAAATTGAATTTATAAACATCAGGGCGAATAGAAAAAGTGTCCGGGTGGGGTGGGAAGGGGGGGCGAGGGGATGAATGATGAATTACATTTTTTTCTTTTCATATTTCAGATCTTGTGACATCAAAGGGAACTGGAGAAATGAGCTTAAACGGGTCGGCCGGGTTTCTTAAGGGGATGGTGGGATGAAAGTAAGCTGACCAGCTGAAGAGTCCTCCAGAGACCGTTGACCCCCTAATGGGGGGCTAACAAAGTCTGTAAGTGTTTATGGGCACCACCTACAGCCTCTACCCCTTAAATTTGCCAGTACAGAAGGCCAAGATTCTATCTATTAATCTATCCATCTCTCTATCTCTCTATCTCTCTATCTATCTATCTATCTATCTATATGTATGTTTATATATGCATATATACAAACATACAGATCTATCTATGTATCTATGTATCGATCTGTCTATCTATCTGTCTATCTATCTGTCTATCTATCCATCTATCTATCTATAGACACACACATGCACACACATGTACACACACATGTATATGTGTACATTTGCAGGCTATAACTGCAATGGAACCTTTTGGGATTTTTTTTGTCTAACCGCACCGTCGTATGTTTTACTCCTGTGGAAAACGTCTGAATTAAGTACATTCAGTGCATAATTTCTTCAATACAGGCTATAATCCTGTCAAATAAGGCCCTTCCTCATCCTTGTCTTGTCATCAGTCGTATATGTGAGCTTTAACTCAGTTGCAGATGTACAAAACATACGAGCACAGCTTCAGTATTTCATAGAACAACCTGCTTTATCAGAATCAGAATCAGGAAGCTTTATTGATCCCAGAGGAAATGTTAAGTTACGACTGCACAGACACACACAGACAAGAGCAACATTAAACATGAAGTCTAAATAAAGTCTCAAACTAAATCTGTAGAAAGGAAATATAGCTCAGTATGAAAATACACTATACTATATACAGAAATGCTGAGTATAAATACTATGGACAAGTAATCACAGCTGAGTGAAATCTACCTTAGAAGGGAATCCAGTTGTAATATAAAGTGACAAAAGTAGAGATATTGTACATGAAGACTATTGGACATAAGAAAATGTCTATATTACATAATGTAGAAAATGTCACGTTATATTGGACATGGTAAGAAAATAAAACTGCACATGAAATTTTGCCCATAATGTTTGCACATAATACAGGCAGTTTTGCACATGGTTGATTGTTGCACATCCTCGCAAAAATAATGCACATTTCTTCACATAATTAAAGGTTTGTTTGTTTTTTTTCTTTTTTACGTTGTTTGAAATGTCATTTACATTTTGGGAAAAATTTCAAGACGATAGGACCAATAGAAGCGATCCAGGTGATCTGGATTTAAGTCCTGCTACATTAACTCTCAGAAAGCGCAGTTACTAGTGGTGCTAATAAAAGCCTGGTGCAGTTAAATATGAATTCTTCGGTATTAGTCCCTGACATTTGGGTTTAAATAGCAGATTCTACACTCTCTAGGTTCTCTTGGATGTTTAATATTTTGTCGATTTTCTACGTGAACACAAGTTAATCCTCTTCAGAGAACACACTTCAATGTGGTTCTTTTTCACCTTTTACAGCACAATTTCTAAATATTTATATGTGTTTTATTTCCTGTAAAAAAAAATATTTACAAGTGCCATAAATGACCATAACTGTGCATTAATAAGTGTCGTCTGTGGAGGATGTGCTTAATTTGACATAGGAATTCACCGAAACATGTAGTTTGACCAACAAACATTTGCTCATGACCAGAGGAGTTTGAATATGATGAAAAGTTACAGTTGTTTCATGGAAAGAAAACTTATGCTTTGGTGTTTTCTGATGCTCAAAGAAATAAACTCAAGACTCAAGTCTGCTGATATGTTGTTTTAACTGTAAGGGTTTTCAAGGGTTTAACAGAATAACAGACGTCTAAGTGTTAACCACCACAGAGCCGGTGAAGAGAGTGGTGTGTGTGTGTCTCATTGGTGAGATAGTAGTGGAGTGGAGCTGAATGCCACCGCTGGTTCTGGTGGAGGAATAAAACCTTCTATCACACAGCTGCTGACAGGAGGGAGGCAAATTACACGCTCATTAACCAGCGCATATCACCCTCTGTGTGTGTGTGTGTGTGTGTGTGCATGCATATATGTGTATGATTTTGTGTGTGTGCATGCATATGTGTATGTGTATATGTGTGTGTGTGTGTGTGTGTATGCACATATGTGTGTGTGCGTGCATATGCGAGTGTGTGTATGCATATGTGTATATTTGTGTGTGTGTGCATGCATATGTGTATGAGTATATGTGGGTGTGTGCATGTGTATGCATGTGTGTGTGTGTGTGTGTGTGTGTGTGTACATGCATGTGTGTGTATATGTGTGTGTACATGCATATCTGTGTATCTGTGTATGTGTGTGTGTGTGTATGCAAATATGTGTGTGTGTGTGTGTGTGTTTGTGTGTGTGTGTGTGTGTGTGTGCATGTGTATGTACGTCAGTAGCATGTGGTCAGTAAGTAAAAGTAGGGCAGAGCTAGGACAGCAGATCCAGTTTATACACAAGCCAAGCAACTCCAGCAAGCACACAATCTGCTCTGAATCTGCAGCCAAAAACACACAATTCACTTCTACAGTGCAAAAGTCTTAAGCACACATGCAAACGATTTACATTTTTCACAGTGATGAAAGTATCAAGAATTGATTAGCTAGTAGTAGATATTAAGTAGAAATAATAGATATTTTGTGAGCTGGTAAAGAGAACGCAGTTTCAGTTCAAGATTTCTTCTCCAGGTGTTGTTTGGATTTGAGAAATTTCATCTGCAACTCCTGCTTGAATTCAGTGAAGGACTGACTGATTCAAACCAGGGGCCGGTTTAACTAAAGTAGTTTAGAATGATCTATGGGGTAAGATAGGTCTTAAGTTTGTATACAGACCAGTTAGATGCAAGTAAGACTGTTTCACAAAAGACTCATTTTAGACTTAAAAATCAACATAGATCTAAAGTACCATGTCACTATGGTAACAGCAGAAAAAAAGCAAAAAAACTGAGAAAAAGATCTGTTTCCAAACAGCATTTTGCTTTTTGTAGTTGCATTGTTCAATACATTTCCTTAATAAAATGTCTTTACAGGTGCGGAATTCCTCAAAAAAAAACAAAAGCTGCGTCCGAAATTGCATACTTCCCTACTATTTAGTATGTGAAAAACAGTATGCGAGGCGACTAGTATGCCCAAATTCATAATATTCGAAAAACAGTACACGAGATCCCGGACGAGACCCGGATGACCTACTGCTTCCGCCCAAATTCCGTAGTAGGCATCCGATGGACACTCCACTATCCAATAAGGCAGCGGGAGAGGTGGAATCATATTAGAAAAAAAAACAGGGACGTGGCTCTTTTCAAGTGTTCAAGTACCTTAAGGAAAACGTTCCTTGTGGTACAATTACACTTGTGAAAAAATGCCCTCTGTAAAGGTAGAAATAATGCCATTGCATTAAATATAAAATTGCGCTGTTGTGACGACACATGACAACAACAACACAGTGGATGTAGTGTGCCCGAATTCCATTCATACTACCCTAATTCATACTATATAAAACAGGGGTGTCAAACATACGGCCCGCTGGGCGGAACCGGCCCGCCAGGGGGTTTAGTCCGGCCCGGGGATAAATTTGCATTATATAAAAAAAAAAGAATAAGCTTCATTTTGTTGTGTTTTAGTCAGTTCAATCGCTTTCCCCGCTTTTTCTCTTGGAACGGGCACCCTCATCAGCGAAATGTCTGTCAAAAAAGAGAAAGAAAAGTGGACACAGAGTGTTGGATTGTTCAGAATTGCTTCCTAGATGTGGAAAATGGATTTAAAATTCATTCATTTCTAAATTTAGATGTGTTTGATGGATTTTAACATGCAGGGCAGTGTTTTTAAGTTCCACAAAACTGTTTGTTGACTAAATGTTTTAAAACATTGTACCATCACTGTGATCAGATTTTTATGTATAATGCACTTAAATAAATGTTAAACTGAGTACAAGTGTAAAAGGACAATTAATTTAATATAAAGATTTTTATAATTTATTTCTTCTTTGCACTAATACAAAGAAAAAAAGTGGACTTGCTGTTACTTCTATGTAATTTTGGAATGAGTTTACTGGTCTGGCCCCCTTGAGATCAGATTAAGCTGTATGCGGCCCCCAGACCACAATGAGTTTGACACCCCTGATATAAAACGTACTGTTTTAATGGTAGAGCAGTACATTCGAATTCAAATGTAGTACCTACTCAAGTAGTATGCGATTATGGATGCAGCAGTAGATTTTCCGAATGGGTGAAAGGTGTTGTGTGGTTAGACGTGTCATTTTTTTTTTGTTTGTTTTGAAAAGAATCTTAAAATACCCACAATTCTTTGCAGTATAGTACTACTTAAGATAGTTGGGATCTCAAGTATGACTATATCCTATATCCAATTTATAATTACAGTCTCATTTTTAAAAAAGGCTTTCGATAGAAACTACAAGTAATACTGGACTTCCACAAGGAACACATGCACATACTGTGCATAATGTCACTATTTACTGTATAATGTTATTTTCATGCACATTTCTTCAGGAATATCCTCTAGTTTTTCTTTTAAGTTTTATCATATATTTAGTAAAGAGAAAATCACACATCACAGCTTTTAAATATTATTTTATGTGTTTTGCACAATACCAAACATGGCTGTAATTACACACCCTATACACTTTATTTGGGCTTCACTGCTTTTACAAACCTTTGTTAATATAACAGCTCCAGTTTTACAGAACTAGGGAATTTGGCCCCCATTTATGGCATTTGGCTAATGCTCTTATTCAGAGACAATTAGTTATTAGTGACAGGGACTGTCCACCTGGAGCAACTGAGTGTTAAGTGTTCAAGGACACAATGGTAGAAATGTGATTTGAACCTGCAACTTTGTGGTCATCGGGTTCACAAGCAAGTGTAGCCTCTCCTCTTCTAGGAATGACATGTTGGAACATTACTGTGAGAATTTGTTTGCATTCACTCAGAAAAATACATTTGATGCATGGTACGGCAGCTGGTGGTCAGGGAGTTGCCCCTATGATCAGATGGTTGTGGGTTCAAATCCAAGTTCTGCTAGTGTCATCACTGAGGTACCACACACAATGCTCCCAGGCACCCCTCATTGGTGGAGGTGCCTTGCTTAACTGCTTTAAATGCAGATAAATAATTTCACAATGGTTCAAGTAATTTAACTCACCAAAGTAAAATTAATACTTAGACATACTGTGTGCACACAAACACATGCAAACAAACTCAGTTTCTACACACAAAACAGACAAACATATCACAATGATCTAGATCAGCTGAACTGCATGATATCAAAAGCTTGCCCAGGGCGCTCTGCAATCTGGGCCTTGGCACACAAGTATGGTTAGAGATAAAGAGCTTGTGTATGTGTGTGTGTGTGTACATGTGTGTAGCTAAGCAGCCAGAGAGGAGGGACTCGGGGAAAGGGAAGTGATTGTAAAGATTAAGGCGTGAGCTTATGTGCTGAAAATACAGAGAGAGAGAGAGAAAAAGAGGGAGAGGGAGAGAGAGGAGAGATAGAAAGTGAGAGAGAGATAGATAGAGAGAGAGAGAGTAAAATATAGAGAACAAAAAAGGGGGAGAGAGAGCGACAGAGAGAGAAGCCAGACTAAACAAGATCTGATCAAAGTTCAGCCGACGTGTTTGTCAACATCTGATAAAAATACAGAGAGTCCCTGAGGGTGTGTGTGAGTGAGAATGAGGAAGATACCTCTCTACAGGTTATCCTGACTTATATGTTTGAGATGTTGTTTTACAGCAATTGTTGATGAATAAATACCTCTTAAATCTAATTTCTGACACTCAGTTACGTTTTTATAACATTCTATTTTGTATTTTCTATATACTATATTTATCCATGGTAGACATTTTGACTGGCACTGTCTATTCAGTCTTTATTATGGTCAAAGCAGTTTGGGTCAGATTTGGAGAGAAATTGAGTCATTTTCAGACTCAATATTTATTCAGTCATGTTGGACACGGAAAGAAGATTTTCTGAGAAATACTTCAGATCAGATTAAAGCTCTCCTGCACAATACATAGTGTGCTTGGCCATTAAGTGTGTAGAGACTGAGGAGCGACTGAGGATACATGCCTGGAGGAAACTGTGCTTCATTTTGAGCCTGGTGTGTATTACACTGGGGCCATGATTCTCTTGGGGGTTACTTAAACTTCAGTTGTTGTTTGATTTCATGTTGGCCTTGGCTGGTGGAAAAACAGTTCCTAAAATATATGTCCCACGACAATGAGAATGGGGGAGATAGAAAACAATAAATTAACTGAACATTCAGCTATGATGATAGCACCCATTTTGCCATTTTACTGGGGTATTAAAAAAAATCATTCAACAACAGACTTTCCCCCAAGGGACTATTCAGACAAAGTGGGACAGCCACCTACAACACCATAGCAATGATGACAGATACAATCAAACCTGTATAGCAACACTATCAGAAATCTAACATTTTCCTAGCAATCACCTGAAACACCACAGCAATCCTCTACAGATAGCAAGCAGTGGGAAGCACTACAGATATCATAGAACCACCTGAGAATGTCTGAATACATTTCCAATACTACCATAATTATATGGCAACACCTTAGCTACCACCTAGAATAAAATATGAACTGCTACTAGTGCTGCACGGGTCGACTTGTAACACGAGTCCCACCGGTTGACCCATGGTTTTGGCAGGTTCAAGTCAGCTTATTAAATAATTTGTGTAGACATAACTGGGGTGGGTCAAAAAGAAGTGCTCTGTAGATCTTAAAAAATGTACAGAAATATTGTGGATTGGATTTAGGTCATTTTGTGGGTTGGGCTGGGTGGGTTGCCTCTCATCACACATCACAAACACATTTTTTGCACCACAGACCAGTTTCATGTAAAACAATATTTTCACAAAGAGGTATTGATACAACTCAAAACAAAGTGCATTTGTTTTTTTTACAAATTTTTACTTTCAGATTCTGATAATCAATAAAACTCAGATAATACCTTTTTATTCTGTCTTTCTGTGTGGCCTGGTACCAACTGTTCCACAGACCGATACCGGCCTGGTGGTTGAGGAATTCTGCTCTAGGTGATCGTGTTGTTCATGTGACATCAACACCAGTACATATGAACAATCAACCATCCAACGACAATCAACCATCCTATGAAATACTGTTTCTATCTGTTTCAAAACGTAAACATTCAAACTGCAAAAATCCTACCATGGGCCTTCTTTCAGCAAAGTGGGAGGCAAGGCAGTCAAAGTGCCCATTCCGTGGTTTGGAGCTCCACTTGGGGCAGGAGCTGACGTGCTGCCCTCCGCCATGAATGCTGGAGCCACGTTTCAATCATCCCACACACTGAGGGTTCCTTTGAGAACCTTTTTTTTAATGTTCTTACCACAAAATTTCAGTAATGGTTAAAGCAGTTGCTCTTGAGGGACTCTGTAATCTGGGAATTGACTGTTCTCTATGTATACCTGATACTTGTGCACTTAATGGAGTGTTAGGTTTGCCAGTGGATTTCGAAAAGACAGCACAGCAGATTATATTCACAACTGTTGGACTTACACACGTGCACACACACACAGACACACAGCTGTTTTATATAAACACTACCATAGCACATTGCTTGGCAGGATGTCAGGTGATATTCTTAGAACATCTGACTCTGATCAGTATAAGATTCATTGATAGCTGAGGCTGGCAAATAGAGACGTCTTGGACTGAGGCACAACACTGGATGATACAAACAACACCTATTATTTAAAGATATGTTTGTGTATATAAAACCAGTGTTCATTAGATGGTTCATGCTCATTCAACTCTGAAGGTCAACTCTGAGCTCTCCAGCACAGCAAAACATTTGAAAAGCCATTGTATAAATTACAGTGTATAAAAAAATGTGAAGCAGCCAAAAGTAAAATTTTGTCATCCATCCCAACAGGGTTTTTCACATTCAAATTAAATAGCACAAAGAAAACAAGAAAGACGAGTACATTTCTTCAAATTCCAAAACAGACTGCCTAAGTTATTTAAAAGTGATGTTTTGGCTGCTGAGGGTTAAACTAAAAGATGAGCTAATGTTGCTAACTGTTGAATGCAGTGCTCTGTGCCTTATATCATGTGCGCTTTCTCTTGAATCAAAGAGTTTAATATAGAACATGATCACTGTTAGTAAATGTCCCAAACACCTTTTTCAGTCTTAATCAATACAGTCCTTACTTGCGCATTAAGCTGCGGAATTTGAAACTTTTCTGTTCATGGGTTTGTTGTGACAATATTCATTAGTATTTCAAACATTTCACATTACTATTTCACCCAGTAGTCACCACCTAGAACATCTTTAATTGTCTAAGAGAAGCCTTCTGTGTGCTTCAATATGCCAAATGTGACAAACTATTCAAAGGGAACTTAAGATGTTTCAGAGTGTGCACACCATCTGCGGACTATTGAGGGTTGATGGTAACCATTAAACTCCAGTGACCAGCAGTGATTCTCTGCTGAGCTGGATGCACACAGGTCTAGCCTTCTTCATCATACCTACCGTATCTCTTTAAAACCAAGGACGGCGACGTGGACCGTCCAAGACATAGCCAAACCATAACATCATCTCTGTTCCCATCTGCTTGCACGAACAAGGATTTGTCTACTCTTTCCTGCCGGAGGCTTTCAATACGGGCGGCAAAAGAGGGGATGAGAAAAAGCTGTGACTAGCCTTGTGTTCTGAAGGTCAGGCGGACTATAGGGTGTAATTTCTGGTTCAGTGGGATTACAGAGAATAAGGAAAGACAAATAACAACCCAGAAAAAAAAACAGCACCAGTAAACGCAACACGCAGGAGATGGAAAACCTAAGATTAGCCCCATGAAAACATTGCACAGATGTGAAGGACATACTCATGAGGAAAAACAGTTAACATTGAGGTCAGAAGGTAATCAGTCGTGCTGACAGAATTGTTTCTTCAGACAACACTACACTTGCTGATCTTTTCTCAGGGCAGGTCATAGTGCTCCGAAGCATCGGCTTGCTTTACAATAAACAAGGGCTGTCCTGATTAATCAATTTAGTGCAGTTACTCCAGAGACATTGCTCTAGTCACGCACAGATTACCTCTTTTAACTCATGTGGCTTTTTTGCTCCAAATTTGATGTTTGACCTTCGCTGGTTGTTTGTGCAGCTACATAAGATGCATGAAAAGTGCTATTTAAAAAAACTAATTATGATTAATGCATACTTCAATCTGTCCAACATTTCGGTCACTATAAGAAATAGGGTTGATGCCTCTTTTCCAATACGCCACTTTGAAACCCTTGAAAGGCTCTGCATGGTTTGTAATTGCCCAGGTAAGTGATTTCTCTATTCAAAATGAATTTCTGAGGAGACTGGACAATGGACAATATGAAGAGACTTTTTACACATTATTTCTCAGGTAAGTGTCGAATGGCTCTTTCCTGTCAAACTTGGTTTAAGTTCTTTTTGGAGACAGCAAACACAAAAGCATTGCTTATTTATTCCACATTTTGCTGGCCGTTTTATCTCACTGATATTAAATATGGAGGTTGATGTTCTCTTCAATTAGGACTGAATACTGATCATGTTTGTTTGTTTAATTAATGTTTCGTGTGAATGTCATACAAAAGTGCAATTTTAGTCTGCTTATATTTTATATTTTTTACATACATATATGTATATTTGCATTATAGAGCAACACACGCTATACTTCTGCACCAATATTTGTACAACATTTTAATACAGTACATCTCCATTTCTATATTTTCGTTTATTGGATTTTTATACTATTCTACAGTTTTTCCCAATTTTGCTGCTCTTAATTTTTGTACTGTCACTTTCTGCCGTGCCAAACAAATTTCCCACTTGTGGGATATACACTCACCAAAAATATAAACGCAACACCTTTGTTCCTGCTCCGATTTTTCATGAGATGGACTTAAAGATCTA
>JBBMFX010000080.1:16550074-16561946 GCA_037832545.1 Rhabdalestes septentrionalis | reverse complement strand
GGAGAGAGTTTTCTCAAAAACAGGGCAGATACTAACCGAGAGGAGAAACCGCATCAGCCCATCCAAGCTGAGGCATTGAACTTTTCTGAATGTTAACTTGCACTGAGGACATACTTTTTGTTCACGGAGTTTGGTTGCCTTTCTGTTCTATTTGTTTGCAGTGCTGTTCTGTGTATTTGTGGCTTTGTTTGCAGTTAAAAGTTTGATAAAAATATTAAACCAAAGTAAGAATGCCTGCTTTTGTAACAGAAAAAATACACAAAATTGGGCAATTATATAGCTTCTCATAAAACACTACATGCAAAAGGGTTTATATAAACAAACAAAGCATTCAAATTTGCCAGGTTAGGCTAAAATATGAGGCTATAGGTGATAAACTAACAGCCGTTTGGGAGCCGAAAGAGCCGGCTCTTTTTTGGGAGCCGAGTCACAAGAGCCGGCTCTCTGAAAAGAGCCGAAGAGAGAGGGGGGGAAGAGAAACACGACTAGTCGACTACTCTCAGAGGCCGTCGACTAATCGACTTGTGTTAATGCCCTATACACACGCACACCCCTTAACATGAGGGTGGCTTCTGTTGTAGTGTGTCATTCACAAAACTGACCTACTTTAGTTGAGCGCAAATATGACGCTGGCCTGAAATATCCGACTTCCCTCTTCCCTGAGAGATTCGGAGGAACCAGCTCTTCACGGATGTGACAGGAAAACCGAAGTAGGTAATGAAACCTCGTTAGAACGAAACACAGAGATTGCGCAGTGATTACGGACAGAAATGTGTGTCACATTATCCTGCGGAATGCTGCTGATCTGTCATTAAAGTCTATAACTGAAGCCACAGTGAATGTCCTCATTCTTGAAATAAATAAATTGGGCACACAAGTAATTCTGTTCAGGCATGTGATGTGAGCGTGACCCTAAGAAGTTCAGGCAGGCAGCAGAAAAGGATAAGAGCTGACGAGCAGTAAGGAGAATGTATGAATAAATAACTCCAGGCCATGTTATAAGGCTGCTGTTGTCTTCTTATGTGAATTTTCCGTTTCACCTCAATGGACACAGCAGTGCAATTCAGCTACATTTAAGGTGGAACCAAACATTCCCACGGCAGAGCACGACGCCAGACAGAGTAAATGAACAGCGGCTGATCTTTTATGATTTGAGACACTATATGGACAAATATATCGGGACACTTGTCGATTCCATCAACAGGGACATCTACCAGATCCTACTCCTCGTGGGAGGCTTTCCACACGATTCTGGAGTTTCTATGGGTAATTGTGGCCATTCATTCTGTATTTATGAGAACAGACACTTGGTGGACGAGAGGGTCTGGTTCACAATCTCCGTCCCAGTTAATCCCAAAGGTGCTGGATGGGGTTGTGTTCAGGTTGTGTTCAAGTTGTGTGGACCAGTCAAGTTCTTCCACACTGAACTCCTCCAGCCACGTCTTTATGGAACTCTTAAGATTGTCCTTCACTGGGAATGAGGGGCTGCACGAATTCAATAATTAAGACGTGTCCCAATAATTGTGTCTACATGCCTAGTGGCGTTAACGTCAATGGAAATCAGTTAACAAGACCAAGCTGGCTTGCTTTCCTGCCAGAAAATACATACATGAATACTTAAACAACCTACCTTAAGGATGAAGACGACATTTTGGCATGTATTTTAGTCCAAAGCTGACTATAAAAGACGACGTCCCCGGAGCTAGAGTAGTGGATGTCAAAGCAAGGACAGGGACAGCTAGCTAGCCCTCAAAGCTCATAATTAGGGAAAGAAACAGATATTATATACGTCCATTCCGACAAAAACGACACAAAACAGGTGTCATGTTCTTTAAACACTTAACCTGACTGTCTGTTGCCGCTAGACTGTGAGTAAAAACGCTTCTGTGAGTTCCGTTTCAGCTTTAGTCCACCATAATACGCCATTAGTTCCTGTTGTCACAGTTGAGGTAGACCCTTGTCCGGCCCCTCCGATAAAGCTCATTGGTTACAGCGAACGCTCTGAGATCTCTGATTGGACGAATCCCCCGTCCGTCGCCAAAGCATGGCGCTCATTGGTCAAATCGGTTATGCAAGAAGCGGCTCTTTAATGAAAATGTTAAACGTTAAACGTATAAACAGAAGAAGAGTCAACAAATAAACAAAATTATACACTGAGTAAACACAAACAAATATCTAAGAACAGCTGCATATGGTTGCACAAAAAGAGGTGCCTGAGCCCATCTAGGTAGATCAACGAAAAAAAGTATAAATTACGACATTAAAAATATATAAATATATATTTATAACTAAATATAAATATATGAATAACTGTAAATAGCTGTACAAAAGGAAGTACAGCATTTTGTGCGTGCTGTGCTTAATAAACAGACCAATAAGTGAAGGAATGCAGGAGTAAAGAGAAAAATAAGAGAATAAATAAAAAAGTAAACCAATAAAGTAAATAAATATATTGATATGACCACCTCACACCATCACTATCATATATGTATGTAAATGCCCTTCTGTATATGTATTCATTTAAATGTCTTTTGTATGTAATCAGTTTGTACGTTTTCTGTAAAGGGACAGAGTTTTGAAAGTCGCTGATATACATTAGTATTATTATAAATATAGGAATACTGTAAATAGCTCTGCAAAACAAAGCAGCTTTTTAAGAACAATATTTGAGTATAATGCTCTGAGCGAATTCACGAATACACAAAGTGAATAAAAGAGTAAACAGATTAACAAACATCAAAGAACAGCTGTAGATGGATGCAGGTTGGGCTCATCTATACAGTTAAATAAGAGAATAAATAAAATACCTAAATAAATAAAAATAAGAGAATAGAACAGTTAATAAATAAACACAGAAGAGTGTAAACAATCTGTAAACAGCTCAGCAAAAAGAAAGCTATTTAAGAACATTTTTTGTGCATGCTGTGTTGAGTAAACAGATCAACAAACAATTCAGTAAACAAACATAGGAATAGCTGTAAACAGCTGTGTAAAAAGAAGCCACTTTTCCAGAACTCCGTTTTGTGCATGCTGTGTTGAGTAAACAGTTCGATTATCAAAAGATAAAAAAGTGAATGATTGAATCAGTGAACAGATAAATAACTAATTAAACAGATCAATGAGTAAATCAACCAGGGTCCTGTTCAATGAAACAGGATTAAAGGGAAAGTCTGGTCTGCTTCTCCTTACTTTCCCTTGAACTAAGCCAGGTTTACCTTAATCCTGTTACATGGAACAGGACACTGGAAGAATTTGAAAGGTCTTGCCATAGAAAAGAAGGGCAGAATAAAGAGATAAAGAAGAAAAGTGAATGAATGACTGAGTAAAGACTTAAATGAACAGATTCATCAGCATTACCTGTGACTAGGGATGTCACGATTAACCGGTTTCGCAATTAACCGCGATTTAAAATGGCACGATTAATTATCGTAAAAGCTCCTCAACACCGTGTTTCTGTTGGTGCTTTTAAAAATGTTGATTCAAACAGGGCTATCAGCGGACTGGCAGGACTCGCCTTGACAGTGCAATCAGACAATTATGGCTCACTTGTCCGTACTAAGCAATGGCAGAGGAAAAAATGTAACACGTTTTATTTGTATACCCCCAAAATACAGAGGTATATATTCAAGACGATGGGTCTCCTGCGTGTGTTTTTTGTTAAACAGTAGTAAAATAAAGGGGAAAAACTTCTAAAGAATGTGATTGTCTAGCTACAATGTGTGAAATTAATCCATGCGAAATAATCGTGATAATGGCGATAATCGTGACATCCCTACTGGTGAACAAGAGTAAAAGGCTGTACAAAAAAAGCAAGCAAACACTCTTTGTAAGGTTGAACTATTGAGCTGAATGGATGAGAACAGGCCATTATAGGTATACAATATCAGTTTATTCGTTTGATTACACATACATACTGCACTTCCGGTGTTTATGCATCGAATGACGTTTGCTGCGGGAGCAAAAGGAGCCGTGGACAACAAATAAAACAGCTGCGGTGAAAAAAAAACAGAGTGAGAGTTCCTCCCTTCCTCCACTCATCCCTCTCTTCCCCCTCCAAAACATTCACGTCAGCACGGAATATCTGCATTTCTATGTACATTTCTATAAATATTTTGACTTTTTTTTTTCATTTTCGACAGCTACGCAACACATTGATACAGTACGCAAACTTCCCCGATGAAACAGAACTTGACATAAAATAAAGTGCATTCTCAATAGATCACGATCCATATAAACAAAAGTACAAAATAAATAAAAATAAATAAATCTCAAACTATGACCACAGGTACGTAAGAATATAAACTAGGAGTAGAAGGGAACACCACCGTTTACTCGAAACGTGAGGACGTCTTTTATTTTTTTGTCACAGAACAGGATTCACCCACCAAAGCTACTCGTCAGATCGTTTTTACGATAAGAAACCAGTGGATACGTAATAAAACGATAAAGCGATGAGCCGTAACAGTCACGTTATAAGAGTGGCAACAGTCTAAACGACAAGTCGAGAGAAGTGCTGTGCGTGGAAAGACTCGTACGAAGGGGTTTTCTGTCTCTAAAACTGCGACTAATGATCTAGGACACTGCATGGCTACTGAGGGGTGGATTCCGGACACTGGACCACTTAGGCCTTTCAGCTAGTCAGCCTGCTAGCATGATAATAAGGGCCATATCTGAACATCAGGGGGCACTAGGCAACAAACTATGTCGTATTCTTTTGTATACAAGTACAATTTCATCTTTAATCTGCAATATTCTGCAATACACTTTCCTACAAAAACGTCCGGAAAAAATGCATTTGGTGCCCTCTAGGGGACCCCAAGCGACTGTGTGTATTGGCTTCTGATTATTAGAAAAGTTCAATTCTGTTTGTTTTACATCACTCTATTCTCTTTCAGTATGCGCGTTCTAGGTAGAGTCGTATGCAAAAGCTAGAACCGGGTCAAATGACATTTTATTGATATTTTACGTGAAAATGAGCCCACAGCCTCTGTAGAAAGGAACTTAATTGTGGTATTTCATGCATGTTTCATGAATAAAACGTTAGTTATCCTGTTTTTAACTCATTTCATGTACTTTCAAATACGAAATATGAAATGTACCTAAACATTTGCTGAGTTCACTGTGTTCTGTGCATTTGTTAAATACAGGAAATAAACAGTAATTTAAATAATTAAATGATTACATTAATTAATTAAACAATAATTAAATAATTAAAATGTGCGGACATGTGTTCACTGTTATTTACACATGAGCAACAAAAGGTCATTTAACCAGATAACATTTGCATACGACTCTATGATGCATTATAAACAAAGCATTCCCTTTGAGACCCTGAGGTCACTGCACATTACTGCCATGTAGAAAAGAAGGTGTTTCACGAGAGTCTCAAACTAATTAGCACTCACTCTTCTCTGCGGTTCAGCTTTAATTTGAAGCTGTGTGGTGATGTAATTGTTTCAATAGGACTATTATTCAATTGCAGAATATTTACCTACTGCAGCCCAGACCTAAGTGTAAAGCACTGGCCCAAATTCAAACCTGTATTATAACAAGGCCTGAGAATAATTCCTTCATTAAAAGTAATTATTTGATTAAACAATAATCCAACAGCTACATTCTCTATGAATCAGCTTAGTGTTTACTGTACAATTCAACAATGAACAGTAAATTGTAATTACAGGAAAGTCATTATAAAGTCAGCTTCAGCAATATGAACACTCTCCACAAGGGGCAGATTACTCAATTAATTCATTACAAATAAAATTGATAGTGACAGCCCCTAATTTTAACCCCCCTGACTTTCAGTGGAAATTTGAGTGGCTGACTATAAACTGACAATAAGACAAAAATAACCAAAATTGCAGCAGTTTAGGCCCAGCCACTCCAACTGCTCCAAACTTTTGAATGCAGCACAAATAAAGGGCAGCCAATCAGAACAGATGCGGTTTACATATATATTGGTCTTAAAGGTTTAGAAACATAAACACCGTACATTATACCACACTGCTGTGATAAATTAAAAATAAAAATGTAGGATACAGGCCACATGGACAGAATGTGAGGCTGAAGGACAGTGGAATGTTTGCACCCATACGGATCAGGAATGTGGGTCTACTATGATCTAATACACAATCTAGATCATATAACTAAATGTACTCAACTATAATATTTTGTTATTAATATAAGAAACTCAAAACTGATCTTAGATCAGCATTCGTGGGACCTTTTCTAGAAGTCACTGGATCCCAGAGGCAATTTGAGACAGTAATAATATCAGCCACCAGAGGGCAGCCCAACTCAGCTTACATTGTCACAGATTTCAAACGTGAAAAAACTTTGTGCCTCTCATATCTGGCTCATTTCTCCCTGTGACACATAAAGGGATTTCTGTATCTGCATAAAAGGTGCATATTTACGAATATTCGGTTGCACAGTGAAAAGCAAACAGTGCAGACATTGCAGAGACGACAACATCCTGAAGGTGTGCCAATTAGGCCTCTCTTTAGCTTTAATCTAGAGTCCAAAAAGGAACAATGTTGCTAAAGCAACAATGATACACGGGTTATAAGGTTGGCGATTGTTGTCTGGTAGGCCGCATTTTCTTCTTTCATTCCAAAACGCATTAGCATCACTGACCTATTGATCACAGGTCTATAGATCTATCAATGTTCACTAGAATATTTAACTAGGTATAATCTCTGCAATTGGATATATGTTTACATGTTATTTGGACTGTTTGGGAAATACGTTGTTCTAGAATTCCCATTATAGTTCTAGAGTGCATTGATAGAACTGACTACAATCATTGTGATATCATAATACATAACCGACTTAATCTCGTTATATCATAGTTCTCAAAGTGTTGATTGTGGTACCATAATGGGAACTCTACGCTTTCTTCTTCCTGAAAGATTTCTAATATTTGCAAAGAAGAACATAAAGCACATATTGTTAGCATTCCTCTTGACTCCTGACTCCAATCCAATTCTAATTCAAGGGTAGTTGTATAGCCTAATGTAAATGAACTTGAAATAGCTTGTCATGTATATTTTCTGCTCTGAAATCCTGCACGTGCCAGCTAAACACACACTTTTCCCATCTCTCATTCACATTGTGCAAAATCTTTTTTCATCCCTCCCGACAACTCTCAAAAACAGACTGAACGCCAACACAGAACCTTTCTTTTATAGCTGCAATGAATCTGTCCAGTAAAGCGTGGCAGATTTAAAGCCCACAAACAGCGTTCAACATCAGACCGCGTCAGCAATTACGCCTCTGCTGCCTCAGTGTCACTGGACAGCTATGCTAGGCCTCCTGCTAGCACCTGATAAGAAGGCTATAGTCGCCCATGCAGCGCAGGCTAATTCAAAATGCTAAATCGTCTTCAGTTAAGACTTTCTGATCCCGGCCACTTAAATTCTCCATCGGCTTATGGGTTGACAGAAAATGAAATCTCTCGAGATATTTTTGGTCCTACTTCTCCCTCCACCAACACAGCATGAAAAGCATACCCACAGGCAGCATGAGAGCTAGCTGCTAGTCGCTACACGCTAGATGCTGGACATCTTGCTGGTCAAGGACTGGGGAATGATGAATCAAGCATAAGACAAGAATAAGAATGCGTCCTTCACATATATACCAAATAAGACCGTAGCAATGCTGTTTATTTGGTAACTGTTTCAGGAATAGACATCTATTTTCTGTGGTTTAGAAAATGGAGGAACATGGATTTTGGTGTTCACAGTTTTCAGCATCGTTTAATCTATTAAAGCACTTAGCGCTTGCCTTTTCACTTTGTCACACAAGCACCACAAGACATGCACTCACTCATTCGTCCTCTTTTTCTCTTGTTCTTGCACCCACGCCTGTAATACATTTACTGTTATTTCTGTGACAAAACAGTCCTGTATCTACAATAAATAACACCTTTATTAGAAGTATCTCTTGCTTTTTTTTTCAGTCTTCTATTACGTTTCTCCTCCTTGACCTTTGTATTTACCTGCTGGAATGTCCTTAGATATTCATTCACGTGCTTGAAAACACTGCATCCTAAAGAATCGCTATTAAACGGAACAGTAGACTGGCTAAAATGTCACAAGCCATCCTTAGCGCCCCCCACTCTTTTCATGTGGCACTGTGCCTGAAGGGCTCAGAGTTGCTACTTTTGAGCTCGGCTTATTCCCACCTGAAGCCTCAGTCTTTCCTTGTACTATAGCCTGAGTATCCTCTGCTGATTTACTGGTTTCCTTGGTTTTAGAACTCTCCTGAGCTCCCCCTTTGACAGGCCCTTGCACAATTTTAGCCAAACTGGTCAAGACATCCATGCCATCCTTAACCACAGGGTGCGACTGGGAGGGGATAGGGCTGGCTCCGGTAGGGGAAGGGGTAGGGGAAGGGGAATGCTCCTCAACAACCTCCAAGAGACACTTGTCCTCCCAGTCCAAGGTGCCCCGGTAGCAGTTGACTGAAGAAAGACCATTCCCCTGACGGAGTTTACCCAGAGCAGGAGACTGTACTTGGGGTGGGCTAGGTGGGACAACCCCTTTGGATGGAGGTAAACCAGTTCTCGACTTTACATCTGGAGTTCTACAATGGGTATCTGTACCCAGCCTCTTCAGACTTTCTCCATCCAGTGGTCCCTTGCTTGCTCTGGATGCCTCTGCGGTGCTTGTGGTTACTCCTGTTCCAAAGATGTTGTCAGGGACAGGAGTCGCCTTTAAAGTGCCACTGCATGGTAAACTAGACTTGACGGCAGTTAGTGCTTTTCCTGCCTCATGCTTTACTTCTTTCACGCCTGCATCCTTATCAGCCTTCTTTTCTGGCAAGTCCTTTACAATGGAGCTTGACCAACTCTGGGAGGTCTGAGTCTGGGTAGTTATCTTTTCTGGCAGATCCTTAACCGTGGAGCTTAACATACTCTGGGACATCTGAGTTTTGGTAGTCATCTTTTCTGGCAAATCCTTCAGAATGGAGCTTGACAAACTCTGGGATGTCTGAGATTTGGTAGTCGTCACTGTCGGGGTCGGAACCTTGCTCAGGGTTTTTGCAACACAACTTTGACCTCCCCTACCTGCTCCAACACTGGCAATGCTGGAATCTGCCATTTTAGCAGCAGGGATCGATGTAGTAGTGAGAGGAGAGGGAATGGCGGGGACTACACTTTTCGACTCTGGTACAATGGGTGAAGGCCTAGTTACAACAGGTTGACCAGTTTCTAGTTTAATTGGGCTAACATCTTTTGGGGTGGATGATGATCGCTGTGACATGTCAACAACTGGAGATTTTATGTGACCTGATTTATCAGCAGGGGATTTCTTGCTCACAGATCCTTGGTCATGCTCAGTTCTATCGGATGAGTTACTGGCAGAGGTTGGATCTCCAGTCCTGTCCTTCTCAGCCTCCTTCTCCCTTTCTCTTCCAGCAAGCAAAGCATCTCGACTCAGAGGTGATTCCTGCCTGCCGAGCTTCCGTACGGGCTTGAAAATACCCATTTCTGGGGAAGATGGGATCGTGGGCTGTGTAGGCGATGGCGTGGTTGCTGAAGTTGAGGCCAGATTCTCTCCCTCAGTCTCCAACAAGCTTTGGAGACCCAGTTCACAGTGGAACCCATCCTTGCGATAATCTGAGTGACCCACTTCCAGGCTGTGCTTTCTCATTGCCCCGATCCCACCTTTCTTTTCCCCAGAAGATGAAGAAGACGAGAGTGGCGATCCGAGCTTCTCCGCAGACTGCACCCGTTTGAGGAGAGGCGACCTGGGTGGTTCAGCACTCTTGGGCCTGGGCCTTGTTATGGGAGGAGACGAGTGAAGCTTGGCAGGGAAGGTCTGGGTTGTGTTGGAACTTCCGATAGTGTGCCCTGGCAGAGGTGGTGGTGATGACTGAGTAGGAGATGGAGTGTGTGCCAAAGGAGACAGAGGGATGTTGCCAGCGGATTTGCAGCGAGCTGAGCGGTACTGTCGATGCAGTTTAGGTGACAAGCCATGGAGGGAGCTGGGGCGCATGTGCTGAGAAGCAGCAGGAGAGTTTGGGGTGCTGGACGCTGGAGAGCTGCTCTGAGAAGAGGCACCTGAAACGAAAGAGCACAATTATAAGAATACAATATAGTGCAATATCATTATAAATATGTGCAATATCTTATTATGTGCAATGGTTATAATATGTGTGATATCACTACTTATGTCAAGATTACTGATCTACGACTGATCTCGAAAAATGTACCCAGTAAACAGAACAGCTTTTAACCATTAGTTATGTTACTAGTATATAACTTAGTAGTAAGTTTTTTATCTATAGAATTAATACCTCATGGTGTAATTCAGTGTAGTTTTTATCTGAAATTTATATTAGACTTTACAATGTTATTGTCTCTGATTGACTATACAGTCATAATCAGAATCATCCCATGGAAATTGTTTGTGGTGACTGCCAGTTCACACAGACACAGAGAGTAACAAGACACCAGAATAATGTACAATAGAAAATAAGATAAAGTCTTAAATTTGTCTAATATAAGTGACTGTCTAAAAAGAATCTAATAAAAATAATCCAGAAAAAAATTAAATTATTCTTATTCTAGTTATGTAGTTAGAATACAAGTGCTCAATATTTACTGTATATTTATTATCATTACTAACTTAACACAAAATTCTGATTACTTTGCGAACTCACCAAGGTACGAAGAGTCAGGAGTGGAGCGGTAGCTCTGGGTTGGAGAGCGGGCAGACAGGCTGTGGGTGGGAGACCCAGGCAGACTCTCACTAGAGGACAGGGAACGGTTCAGGGACGACAGACTACGGCTGGTGTGGAGCAGGTTTGACTGCTTGGTTATCTTACGGAACAGAGAGCTGCGCTTCTTACTGTGCAGGGAGAGAAAAATAGAATGGAATAAACTGAGGGGTCAATATGATGCATGAAGACAGTGTGGTTAACAGCAATGTTAACAATTTTTGGCTGTTGATTAATCCAGCCATGGTGCAACAAATGTCTCATCAGATCTTCAAATGCTAACATGAATCAGCAATGGATAAGATATAATTGTAAATATAAGTATATCTGTACAAGTTAAATAGCAATATTTTGAAAAAGCTTGATGACTTACCTTTCCTGTCCCTCCTTGACGGGCCTTTTGCTGCGTCTGGCCATCTTGGATTTGTAGCTGGATCTCCGAGCTGGACCCACTTTGATAGATGTGTTTTCGAAGGGTGTGGTTGTCACGGTCACTTTATTACCACTCTAAGAGCACGAAAACAACCAAAGATAAGTGTTTTAGACCTCATAAATTCAATTAGTGTAGTATAATTTTGTCTTATCAGCAACAGACTTGGCCTAAAATTGGTTTCGTAGAAGGATGTTTGGGCCAGAGTGTTACTAAATTTTACTAAATGTAATAAAAAATATAATGAATTCAACAGGAATCATTTAAGATGCACTTTTCACTTATTTTTGAGAAAGGACAATAACACAAACAGGATGAAGTAATTCCTTATTCACCTTGAGAATGAGCTCCACCACTTCTGTATGGACCAGCCCATGCACAGACTCCCCATTGACATGCGTGATGAGGTCACCAGCGCACAGGCCCGCCTCCTGGGCTGGACCTCCTTCTTCTACATGCTGTGATTGGACAAATACAGGTACGTGGTTAGGGTCATAGATCTCTTGTTAACTTCTCTAGATCACATTATTAAATAATGTTAACTCTTAGAGTGTATCAGGAAACTCTGATTTCAGTAAATATAAACAGTGTAAAACACTCTAGAACCGGTGTTTACACTCAGAACTCAGAGTGTATCAGGAAACTCTGATTTCAGTAAATATAACCAGTGTAAAACAGTCTAGAACCGGTGTTTACTCTCAGAACTCAGAGTGTATC
>JBBMFX010000080.1:16513845-16528182 GCA_037832545.1 Rhabdalestes septentrionalis | reverse complement strand
TTCCGTTCTTATGAAGCCGAGACATCGTTTAGCATCACGGCTCCGTAAAATATTAGCATCGAAACTCAAAAACAGTGACATAGCTAAGCTAACTTCGCTAAAGCTGACATTTCTGGACTCGGAATCGCAATTATAACTGATGTAATTTTTCTTTTTCGGTATATGCATTACCACTTTTCAGCTATTTTGCTTCATCTGTAGTTTAGTTAGCCGTTAGCAGCTACATTCAAGTTCAGCTACCTAGCATTAGCATCTCACCATGAGATAAACGGATTCGGGTTCATGAGATTTTTTTGCTTTTTAAATTACATTTATCCGTTCGGAAACAAGATAAGGCCAACTAAACAAATTCGGGTGCTCCGAGAGAATAAAAAATTAAAAAGTGGCATTTCGACGAGGAAAGTGTCTATTAAAAAAGCAGGTAAGTCTTTTTTTTAAGTTAACTCCTTATAAGTAACAATAGTGCCCTGGGTTCTCAATCACTCACTGCCCTGATGTACAAATCGGCGCAAATGCGTAAAAGTTGCCCCGTTAAGTATGCAGCCGAGCCTCATGATTCATGAAGGTGAAGAAATAATTCTGAAACGAGGTGTTTTTTTTTATATTCTAGACCGTTCTTGTCCTCGGACGGGCTCCGTAGCTCAGGATGAGAGGGTGATTTTCGAAAGTGCATGAAGTGCAGTTCACACTGTTTATACATTTTGCCGTGTGTGAGAAAACAGGATAGAGGTATGCTGTTAGATCAAACAGCTAAGGGAACTAGTGGCACGCAAGCCAAACCGATTATTTTTTTGTATATATATATACACACACGCACACAAATACATACATACAAGTAAACATACACTATAAGGGCAAATGTACAAAAGTGTGGGACCCAAACAGTAGAATAAACAATATTTATATTGCATAGGTACATCATCTGCTTAGGTATGGTAGAGGTTAAAATATTTGTTTATGTTAATATAGGCGTGAAGGAGTAGTTACTCATTTTTATATATATTAGGTTTTTTTTGTATTTGTTCATATAACATTGCTGACTGTACTGATTTGCAATCGGGCACCTCTGATTTACCTTTACTACCTTAATGTAGACCATAAAGATGGTCTATTAATTTGATATTTCAACTCCAGTAAAAAACCCTTCCAAAAACCACAACTTAAATCCGTGTTTCACAGATGTAACCCACTTTA
The DNA here is from genome assembly GCA_037832545.1 of Rhabdalestes septentrionalis. NCBI lineage: Eukaryota > Metazoa > Chordata > Actinopteri > Characiformes > Alestidae > Rhabdalestes > Rhabdalestes septentrionalis. The sequence continues at coordinate 16,526,988 of JBBMFX010000080.1, read as the reverse complement.
CTTATGTGATTTTTTTTTTAAACCCAATAATTGATCTGTCAACCGTTCTGAGGGGAGGTATAAAGTAAAGTGACCATTGTTGTAATACAAGAAAAAACGACAGCAGACAGTGTAAACAATGCAAAATTATCTCTGCATTTAACCCATTCACTAAGTGAAGCAGTGGGCAGCCAGAACAAAGTGCCTGTGGATCAGTGTGTTTGGACGGTAACTTGTTTAAGGGAACCTCAGAGGTGCTTCTATAGCAGTCTTAGCAATAGAACCCACAACTTTCTGATCACCCTAACCACTAGGCCACCAACTGCCCCGGATCCAGTCCTGTCACCAACACAATGCTGTCCACGGTAACTGTGGAAGCATTGCATGTGTATTTTGGATGTTTTATCATTGTAATTGTTAAATTAATTCAGTTAAAGCCCCGTATGTGCATCATTTTACAAAAGCTATTGGCTTTTCAGCAGCAAGTAATACCCCCAGCTCATGTGATTTTGTTTGGAAGCTGCTGTAAAAAAAACTGTTGACTTTTGTGAGTGTTGAACAGGCTCTCATTCTGTTTAGCAGTATGTTGACTACAAGTTCATTGTGGTGGTGTGGTTTGCTTCTCAGTTTGGGTTTTGAAAAGCTAATTCTTCACCATGCCCCCTCCGCAGCTCTATGCCAGCAGAAATGACAATGTTAGCGGACCACACAGCCCGGCAGCTGCTGGACTTCAGTCAGAAGCTGGACATCAACCTGCTCGACAATGTGGTCAACTCCATGTATTATGACGTTGGGTCACAGGTAAGAGACACTTGTGGGAGGTTCGCGTTAAGTTAATGGTGGACTGAGTGTCAAAAGACAAAATGGTCATCAAAAACAAATGTATTTTAAATTGCAGTTGATTGTAATATATTAGTTTATATCAATTAAAAAAGATATTACTTTTTACCTTTGCCATGCTGTTAGTGGTTTTAAAAAAGGTTAAAATTAAATGTTCATACATACTTTCATTGTATGATAACCGAAACCAACATTATTGTGGGCCAGTCCACTAGTCCCACTTTTCACTGTTCTGGTCTGAATTATATTGAAATTTTGTTTAAAAAAAAAAAAGTCCCATGTGACCAAAATACTTAACTGTACAATGAAGGAAATAAAACTTGCTTTTTAGCCATGGTTTGATTTGATTGACCAAAATACAAACGGTAGATATTTATACTTTCATTATGTTGTTGCAGTTTTCTATCTTGAGAATAGCTCACTTTGTACAAAAATAGTTTGATTTGTCTTCTCGGCGTATTTTCCAGCAACGCCTGGCACAAGAAGTCCTCACTAACTTGAAGGATCACCCGGATGCCTGGACCAGAGTGGACACCATCTTGGAGTTCTCTCAGAACATGAAGACTAAAGTATGTTTTGAAGATCTCTTTTTCTTTTGATGTGTATTCTTTATGTAGACGAGGAGGTTGAAAATACCTGTGCATTGGTGTGAAAACTAAACACTAGTGCAGTAGCATATAATGGTTGTTTTGTTTTGTGCTGCTTCTGTTGGTACGTGCTGTGATTTTCTCAATAATATGAGCCATGCTGGTCTGTTCACAGTACTACGCTCTTCAGATTCTGGAGACTGTCATTAAAACACGCTGGAAAATTCTCCCGAGGAACCAGTGTGAAGGTAAAACCATCACATATAGTTGTTGGGAATTTGCCCTCATTCTCCTTCCCTCTCTCTTGCTTTAAGTAAGGATTTAAACAAATTAATTTTAGAGCGTATCTGGATTAATACAATTTGTTAGTCTGTCAGCTTATCACTTATCAGTGCTCGGGCTTTATGGATTTATTACATAAAATACAATTAACTACAGTGTAAGGGAGTTTAAACCTGCCCTCTTACAAAGGCGTTCTTGCATTTGATCGGTTTGCAAGTGCGTAAGAAAAAGAGGAAAATAATTGCAAATGCTGGCAATCAGTGAACCTCTATGTGACACAGACATTTTGGTAGCACCGGCATTTCAACACCATTAGCAATTATTTAATGACTGTAGTTAAATATATCCTAAATGTTATTCCATCGCCATACCAAGTTTTTTTGTTTTTTTTGTTTTAGGAATTAAGAAGTATGTTGTTGGGTTGATTATCAAGACGTCCTCTGATCCTGCAGTTGTAGAGGTAAAGAGCTCTACTAATATTTGTTTTGTCAGTTAGTTAGGGTTTACATTCTTCAATACACCTAGAGAATTTTGTGCTAATTTGTTATATTGACTTTTTTCCCCCCTTCAGAAAGAGGGAGTTTACCTGGCAAAACTGAACATGATCTTGGTCCAGGTGAGCCAGCTCTTCAAATAAGTCTTACGTGTTCCATTAATCAGAGACAATTTATAACCTACAGAATTTACAGCGACATTTGATAAACGCATAAGAGCATATTTTAAAGGCAAATGCAGTATTTGTGCAGGCACATACATTTTTGCTGTGTTAGAGTTATGGGAAATACAATTTGTGGTGGTGTCTTCCCAGTTAATGGTATAACTTGTCTCATATTTAAACAGCAAGGACAGGTATTGTTAGGATTTCACGTAATTGCTTTTTGCTAATTATCATTACTTATTTTTTTACTATTACAAATAAAAATATATAAATAACAAGCTAAATTGTTTCCTTAATTTCGTATGTCTAATGAGGGAGGAGCAATCGCTATAAATGTGTGGCCGCGTTTTGTGAATGTTACATCTGAATGTGCATGTGTGTTAAAGTACTCTGCCTGTCTTTTTTTTTTTTCTTTTTTTTTTTAGATTCTGAAGCAGGAGTGGCCAAAACACTGGCCCACGTTTATCAGCGACATTGTGGGAGCAAGTCGAACCAGTGAGAGCCTCTGTCAGAACAACATGATCATTCTGAAACTGCTGAGTGAAGAGGTCTTCGATTTCTCCAGTGGACAGATGACCCAGGTCAAAGCAAAGCACCTGAAGGACAGGTACTGTGCCTAAGAGTTGAAATAGGCAGTATACCAGTTTATCTGGGTTAAACACAGATAACAGCATTAAACGTATTCGACACAACATTTACAATAGGTGCATGGTTGGTTGGTTAATTATTCAGAATCTTTTTGATTACATGATTTTTTGGTGATGTGTTTTTGTGTTGCATGAATGGTCCTGATCTAGAGAAAATAAAAAAAATAGATTTAAAATAAGTCTTTTTTCTCTCTCCCTTGTTCTCCATTTTTGTAACCTACAGAAATTTGACAGTGGGTGGTACTCTGTAGTTGAAGTGTTTTGATTTAATTTCCTTGCTATGCATGGGACATGATACTGTGATATAGTGCCGGTACCCTCTCACTTTAGAACATCTTATAGCTTGCTTGTTGTTTGGAAACAAATTGAAACAGAATCACTTGAATGCATCATAAAAAGTACGACATTTATAACTGATTTTGCCAGCGACAGCATGTTGTTAGTGGTGAGGCTGTCAACCTGTGTAGTATGTGAGAAACAGAAGGTACAGACACACGCCTAGGCTGTTCCATCACTTTTCCCAGTGTTTCAGTGAGGCGCAGCTTTCATAGGTGTCTAATTATTTTGTATTAATGTTTTTTGTTTTGTTTTTGTTTTTTTCTTTTAGCATGTGCAACGAATTCTCGCAGATTTTTCAGCTTTGTCAGTTTGTTATGGTAAGTCAGAAACAATCTTTAATAAATAGTTATTGATTACTAATAAAGTGAATTTCATGAGTGACGGTTTCAAACACTGCTCTTTTCTGTGTTTTTAAGGAGAATTCCCAGAACGCGCCACTGGTCCATGCCACATTGGAAACCCTTCTTCGCTTCCTTAACTGGATCCCTTTGGGCTACATTTTCGAGACCAAACTCATCAGCACCCTGGTGTACAAGGTGACCCATCGTCTCAAGTGTCCTATAGAAATATAAGAAAATGTGTTGTGCTTGTTTGTAGCAGCATTTGATGAGTATAACGTTCTTCATTGTGTGAAAGATGTGATACATTGACTTAATGGCAGCACCCTCTCACAAAGGCGCATTTGCACTGGTGTTGCTTGCAACTGCGTAAGAAAGAGAGGAAGATCATGAAGAGTGTGGGTTATTCTCTCAGGGCATTTTGTCACGTGCATTATGGTTAAACTGGCACTCCAACATAAACTTTGCTCACTGTGTGTGTGGCCTACTATAGAAGGGTAACACCTTGTGTAAGTAAAAACAAAATGACAATTACAACGCTGTCTTCATTGTCAGTGAATCTGTCCACACCAACCATGAGAACCTTTGCACCTTTCTAATGGGCTATGTGTATATATTGGATTGTAACAATAATGCCACACCTAAGCAAAAATATGTAAGGAGATGTTCATCAATGAGATCGGGGCTTTGTTCTCTTGGGGTGGCGCTTCACTGAGTGCAGTTCAGGCTAATGTGGGAATCTTTTCATTTGTGAAACTGAATTGGCCTCTTCTAAACAAGCTATATGATGACGTTGCATTAATGGCTGTTAAAAAAAGATTAATCGGTTATTCATGTGGATTTCTTTGCTTTTTTTTCTTTTGTGTTTCTTTTCAACTCTCAGGTATTTCTAGGTTGATATGTCTCACTTTTTTGTAGCTTTTTCTGTTATAGTGTTCGTCTACAGATTTGACATCCCGGAGGCTTAGTTCGGAAATGTAGTATTACTTTTGCACGCTTGCTGAATGCAGACAAAGTGAAAGACTATAATCAGAACAGGGCCCTCAGTGTTTTAATGATGCCGAGGTGTTCTGCTGGGTCTAATTGTGTGTGCTGGTTTTGTTCCCCAGTTTCTGAATGTTCCAATGTTCCGGAATGTGACTCTGAAATGTCTGACGGAGATTGCAGGCGTCAGTGTCAATCAGTATGAGGAGCAGTTTGTCACCCTCTTCACTCTGACCATGATGCAGCTCAAACAGGTAATGCACAGGTCCTGTAAATATTTGAGAAAATCTTCTACTTTGGGGTGCTCCGGATTAGGGGTCGCCACTGTGAATCAAACTTCTCCCTTACCTTCTGTCCTCTGCATCTTCCTTTCTCACACCAACTGTCTGCATGTCCTCCCTCACCACATATATTAACCTCCTATTAGGCTTTCGCCTTCTCCTCTTCCCTGCAGCTCCATCCTCAGCATCTTTCTCCCAATACCCTCAGTCTCTCCTCCACATCCAGTGCTGTCTCGCCTCTCTGACTTTTCCTCCAAAAGGTCCAATTCGAGCTGTCCCTCAGAAAAACAAATGTCCTCATTCGTGTCCATTCCAGTGTAGATCTTAATATTTTCTGCCACCTCCAGCTCTGCTTCCTGTCTTCTTCATTGCAGTGTATAGTTGTACATTTGTCTGACTTGTTATGTCTTTCAATAAAATTTAATTAGTGGACAAAAATAGAAATTCACTAAAAGTCATATAAATGTTATGCATTTCTTTTATTAAATAACGTCTTTGTTTATTGCTATTCGATGAACAGATGCTGCCTCTGAACACAAATATCCGCTTGGCGTATGCAAATGGGAAAGATGATGAGCAGAACTTTATCCAGAACCTCAGCCTGTTTCTCTGCACGTTCCTCAAAGAGCATGGCCAGCTCATTGAGAAGAGACTGAACCTGCGTGAGACTCTACTGGAGGTACATTCTTTTCTCTTAAAGAGAGAACAGAGCAGATCTGCAGACACATACACTGGTTCAGCTGTAATTGAGTCTTAATGTGCTTTATACTGTAATGGTTTTTGAATACATTTCTCACTCTCCAGGCTCTCCATTTCATGCTGTTAGTGTCTGAAGTGGAAGAGACAGAGATCTTTAAGATCTGTTTGGAATACTGGAATCACCTTGCAGCCGAGCTGTACAGAGAGAGCCCATTTAGCACCTCCACCTCACCCCTTCTGTCTGGGAGCCAGCACTTTGATGTGCCCCCACGCAGGCACCTCTACCTGCCTGTACTATCCAAGGTTTGTGTTTCTTCTGGTTACGTACACACACACGTTTCTGACTGTGCTAAAATTGAACATAATACTGACCTCACATTTAGTGCAGGAAGTAAATTTTGTGAGTTATTCTAGTCATGGAAAAGATAAGTAATATAAATAAGGATTGATTTGGACTTAACCATGACTGATTGGAAAAAGCTGAAATTCAGGAAATGCTGGAATATGCAGTAAATTAAATGAAAGGATCTTTTTGTACCCCCTGTGTTTTATATCTTATTATTGAATATGGCACACTTTTTTTTTTTTTTAAACCAAACTGTTAAACTCATAACACGGTTATGTTATCTGGGCACCAGATGCATATCCTGATGACGGGTATTAGCAGGTACAGGTTATTGGTTGTGTGGAAGTAATACTGCTTTACCTGTTCCTTAGGTGCGATTGTTAATGGTGAGCCGCATGGCTAAACCCGAGGAGGTGTTGGTTGTAGAGAACGACCAAGGGGAGGTGGTGCGAGAGTTCATGAAAGACACAGATTCCATCAACCTCTACAAGAACATGAGAGAGACTCTTGGTGAGTAGCACATCACCTACACTTTTATTCTCTTATTGGAGCTATCACGTTTAATCTGAATGTGCAGTTGGAATTGCCAGATGTTTTTGCTCCAAACAAAGACTATTATGTTGCCATGATGTGTTCCATTTTTATGTTGGAATTTTATTCAAGTAATGTGAGGCAGGCACATTCATTTAATTTTTAATTTTTACTTTCTCCTGTTCTGAAAGGTCACAGTATAATTACACATAACTTATTGTGCTAAGTAGTCAGTTGCCTCTTGCTTTTGATGGGGCATGTTATTTAAATCATGTTATTTAAAAGGCAAAACAGTATGTTATGTGTGTTGTGTCCTTTGCTCTTAAATCACCCTGGAAATCTGTATGTGTTTGTTTAGCTTAAACATTGTAATAAAGGTTCCTTTCAGACATTAAATGTTTTAAACCTGTCAGAGCTGGTCTTGAAATGCAAAGACGTGACGATTACTCTTCTCTCCACCCCCTCATTGTTTTCGGTAGTGTACCTGACCCATCTGGATTATGCAGACACAGAGCGGATCATGACTGAAAAACTCCATAACCAAGTGAATGGTTCAGAATGGTCCTGGAGGAACCTGAACACACTGTGCTGGGCCATTGGCTCAATCAGCGGAGCAATGCACGAGGAGGACGAGAAAAGATTCCTTGTCACTGTTATTAAGGTGCATTTCCTGTCAATTTTCAATTTGAGATATTGAAACCAGACTACATTTTCTAATGTGCATTTATGTGTGTGAACTCTAGGACCTGTTGGGACTGTGTGAGCAGAAGAGAGGAAAAGATAACAAGGCAATCATTGCCTCCAATATTATGTATATTGTGGGCCAGTACCCTCGATTTCTTCGCGCGCACTGGAAGTTCCTGAAAACAGTTGTCAACAAGCTTTTTGAGTTCATGCACGGTAAGTGAGAGCAGTGAAGGGGCCTCTTCGCAGCACATTTATTTTGAGCAACGAGTGTTTCAGATACTCGGGTGTCAATGTTGCATAGAAAAACGTAGATGTGTCTGCATGTTACAAATGCTTAGTCACGTAATTGTGGATCGCATTTCAATTGATAAATTGGCTTTGAAATGTAGTGTAAACCTTGTTACTAGGCTTTTCTATAACCGTTATGTAAGTTTACACATTTGATTTTCTCTCTTCCTTTCTCAGAGACCCATGATGGAGTCCAGGACATGGCCTGTGATACATTCATTAAGATTGCACAGAAATGCAGGAGGCATTTTGTGCAGGTGCAAGTTGGAGAAGTGATGCCCTTCATTGATGAAATCCTGAACAACATCAACACTATCATTTGTGATCTGCAGCCACAGCAGGTCAGCATCTTCACTGATTCCTCTCTGTTTAGTGCTTTTTCTTCTACAATATTTCACTTGGGAACTAGGAAACAAATTGAAAAGCCATGACCTGGCCTCTGCGATTCATTTATTGGGAGATTGTTCATTGTCTCACATATTGATAGTATTGGTTGACCTTATTCTATATATGTGTTGCATGGTCTGTTTTTATCGGACACTCTGCAGGTGCACACGTTCTATGAGGCAGTGGGTTATATGATTGGTGCTCAGACGGACCAAGCAGTTCAGGAGCACCTGATAGAAAAGTACATGCTGCTACCTAATCAGGTCTGGGACAGCATCATCCAGCAGGCCACCAAGGTGAGTTCTGTGAAACTGTGTCTTCTGAATGTTTCTTTATAACTGGGTTTCTAACTGTTTTCCCACACACAGGTTAGTTTCTGAATTTTTTAACTTCAGTAGTACTAAGAAAAGGTGTTTAAAACCTAATGAGTAAATTATGGCTATGTCTGTACAACTTTGATATTAGGGTTAATTACACGCAATTGAACACGTTAAAAGTTCAGTTTAATTAAGGCCTGAGAATTAAAATAAATGTGTGTGCTGCTTTTCCACTGCATGTTACCAATTCAACTTGACTACTTGCCCTTTTGGGATCCATGCTACATTACATATATTTATACAAAAAATATTACCAGAGTGAAATTGTTAAATTTATTGAAGAATTATATGGAGATTAAAAGGAAATTAAAAAGGAAATTCATTATGCAACGCACATAATTCACATTTAAATTTTTAAGCGATTGTCACCTCCACTGTTGCTCTATAGCTACACTCCAGCAAGTGAGCAGGGTGTGGCGGAAGTGGGCGAGCATATGTCGAAGATTATTTGAATAGTTTCCAGGGATGTCTGAATTGTATATTTGCTTGAAATACCCTTCCCTACTGTGACTGAATTTCCTGGACAGTAGCACTGTACTGTGTTAACAACTGTTTTGCATCTCATGAAATACAGTGTTCCAGTTCCTGTACATATGATTTCATTACTGCCACTAGCAGGCGGCTGAAGGCCATTCTCAGTTTAAGGCTTTGCTTGTGTCTGTCATTGGTCAGAACGTGGACATCCTGAAGGACCCAGAGACAGTGCGTCAACTCGGCAGCATCCTGAAGACCAACGTGAGGGCGTGTAAGGCCGTCGGTCACCCGTTTGTGGTGCAGTTAGGACGCATCTACTTGGACATGCTTAATGTCTACAAGTGCCTGAGTGAGAACATCTCCTCAGCCATTCAAACCAATGGTAAGGAGTTCTGTTTGCTGAATGCATTGCACTGTAAATATCACATTTCAGTATAAAAACTGAAAATTATAAGGTTAATGTATAATAATTATAATGTATTATTAAATATGTTGCAACTGTGTTTAGGATTAGCTCTTATTTTTATTTTTATAATGTTTTTTTATGTGGTTTCTCTTTTCCATCACTAGGTGAAATGGTGACAAAGCAGCCTCTGATCAGGAGCATGCGTACCGTGAAGAGAGAAACTCTGAAACTCATTTCAGGCTGGGTCAGCCGTTCCAATGATCCTCAAATGGTATGAAACCCATAGACCTAAATTGTTTTGACCTAGGGAGAAGCCAGCGACTTCCTTTTTTATTTATTCATTTGGTTGTTGGTTTATTTAACTAGAATTTGATGTATGACAAACTCTTAAGCTGAACAAAACCTACTACATCTACTGTCATGCTTCAGATCTGTTCCTAAACTGCATGTATTGCACTGACCATTTCTTTTCCTCATGGTATCAGGTTGGGGAGAACTTTGTACCTCCTCTGTTGGAGGCGGTCCTGATCGACTATCAGCGGAACGTTCCTGCTGCTCGAGAACCAGAAGTGCTCAGCACCATGGCAATCATAGTTAATAAACTCGGGGCTCACATCACAGGAGAAATCCCCCAGATTTTCGATGCTGTCTTTGAATGCACTCTGAACATGATCAACAAGGTCAGCAAATATCCCTTTATAAACGCTTTCAATTAGAGTGTCTTTTATTAGCTCCTATATGGAGAGCTTTGCTAAAAAAAAAAAAAAATGACAGTTTACTTAGTTACTTGGTGGATAAACTTGTGCTATACACTAAATCCCTTATTCAGGGAGTGTAACATTCATTCAAGACTGCTTCTATATATTAATAAATTACGAAGATGTACCACAGAAAAACAGTTTTTAATTAATATTTCCTTTGTCTCTCTCTTGGTTTATCTAGGATTTCGAGGAGTTCCCAGAACACAGGACACATTTCTTCTACTTGCTGCAGGCGGTGAACTCGCAGTGTTTCCCTGCTTTCTTGTCCATTCCACCAGCGCAGTTCAAGCTGGTGCTGGACTCCATCATCTGGGCCTTTAAGCACACCATGAGGAATGTGGCTGATACAGGTACGTTTTCAGTCCCTGTGTTTGGTCTTCACAAACTGTAATGTATTCCATAATGGCATCTGGAGATGTGACAAGGAAGACATTTACTTTATTCGTTTGCCTTACCAAATGCAGCTAATGTCTCTCTCTGTCTGTCTACCCATCAGGTCTACAGATACTGTACACTTTGCTGCAGAATGTGGCACAGGAGGAGGCTGCAGCTCAAAGCTTCTATCAGACATACTTCTGTGACGTACTTCAGCATATCTTCTCGGTCGTGACTGATACGTCTCACACAGCCGGTCAGTGAATGCAGAGACTTGCCGTCTTTTATTTTATGTTATTGACAAGATTTGTGTATTTTTCTCACCTCATCATACTAGCTGACCATTGTTTTATTACGATAATCATGTTCTCTTTCATTTGAACAGGTTTAACAATGCATGCCTCCATCCTGGCCTACATGTTTAACCTGGTTGAGGAGGGGAAAATCAGCATAGCCCTGAACGCCGGCGCCCCCGTCAACAATCAGGCCTATGTGCAGGAATACGTTGCAAACCTCCTCAAGACAGCCTTCCCACATCTACAAGAGTGAGACTCAACCCCTATAAATAATTTATTTTTTTGCATTTTGTGAATAGGTTGATGCATAAATAGAACAGAAGATACGGTAGAAATCATACTAATTGGTCTTTATTGATCTTTGGCCACATTCACAGCTTGAATTGTGTTATATGTCAGGTAATTTAGATATAGCCATAATTTTAGAACTGGGAATCTGACGTCTACAAACCCTCAAATTTAGGTTTGTAGGCAGTAACCAAGCATGCATGTGATTTTAAATGGTGTGTTTTGTTTTGTTTTTTGGTTTTTTTTAACAGTGCCCAGGTGAAGGTGTTCGTTACAGGACTGTTCAGCTTGAATCAGGACATACCTGCCTTCAAAGAGCACCTTAGGGACTTCCTTGTGCAGATCAAGGTATTCCCTCCCCACATTCCAAAATATGATTTCACACAGTCAGTTTAAACACTAGCCTGTATTGTTCAAATCAGATAAGTCTGTTTAGTTGATGGCATTAACATTAAGATAAGCAATCGCTTGTGATAATGAACTGTCCAACGTGAATATGGGCCAAGAATAGAACACGCCCGGTGTTGTAATTAATGAAGGGAAAGCACATAAATGCACCTTAATACACAAGTGTTACTAGTGTATTACACATACAATTACATATTTGTAGCTCACATCTGTTAATTCAAAAGTGTGTTATGTCGAGTCTCCATATTTAAACAATTTGCACCTGGATACACAAGAATTATAAGTGTAATAAACATTACAGGTACATTTGAAAATGCTGCTGGTATTTATTTTAAAACACAATTGATTTGTACAGATGGATTCTGTACAAATAAACGCCCTTGATTTCAGTTACTAGATCAAGTATATGTGGTTTATTATGAGAGATAATGTAAGGTAAACCTTTTTAGTCCCACAGGTGGGAAATTTGCTTCGTCATGGCATAAATTGGACAGAAAAACATTTGGAGCAGCAAAAATCAAGAATCTAGAAACAAAATATGGACATATGTATTATAAAATATATATGTATATGTAAACTAAATGTAGACTAATAGTGAGATGCATGTACTCAATGAGTGTGTGTGTGTATGTATACAGAGTAGATGTACAAGTGAATATGATCACACTGTAGATACACACACATGTACACAATGGAGTGACAGGCATTGACAGTAACAGTAGGAAAACCACCAAAAATCTGATACAATTTAAACAAGACAAATTGCACTTTTTACCCAAATGTTTGTTTTTTTCCCCTATAGATATTGTTGTTGACTATAACATAGTGTTTAATTCTGTGTGTGTGTTATTTGTGCAGGAGTTCGCCGGTGAGGACACTAGCGACCTGTTCCTGGAGGAGCGCGAGGCCTCGTTGCGTCAGGCCCAGGAGGAGAAACACAAGCTCCAAATGTCGGTGCCAGGAATACTCAACCCGCACGAACTCCCGGAGGAAATGTGCGACTGAGCTTTCGCACATATGTACAGTTTTGTTTTGTTTTTTCATACAGGAAACAGCGGAATCAGAAGCTGGCGAAGCTGTGTGTGTGTTGGTGTGCGAGTGAGTGAGTGAGTGAGTGTGTGTGTGTGTGTGTGTGTGTACAGAGGTAGCAGTAGGCAGAGGATGGAAGAGGAGTGGTGTAAATTTTGACCAAATCAACGCCAATATGTAAACAAAACTGTCTGTAACCTTCTTCTTTGACCCCGCCCCCTCACACAGTTCACGCACACATTATTTTTGAAAATTCTTTCAATGTATGTGGAGAAAAAAATGATGGGCCTTTATAAATCCCATATAAATCAATTTACAAGTACTGTTTGAGTCAGACTTTTTCCCTTCGTTCTTTTTTTGGTTTTTTGTATTTTTTTCCTTCACAGAAAAGGCATGAAGTTGACAAATTAGTATTTTAACTTTTCGCTTCACACATCATATCATCTGTTTGTTAATTTGTTAAATACAATATAGCAATTGAGTAAAGAAAAGGAAGGAAGGTAAATGCCCCAGGTAAAGAAACTAAGTAACATGTCATTTTGCTGTGTGGCTTCTTGGTTTTTAGTTTTTTTTTGTTGTTTGTTTGTTTTTGGGGTTGTTTTTTTTTTTGGGGTGGGGGGGGGGTTCTTTTTTTTTTTTTTTTTTTTTTTTTTTTTTTAACCCACAGCAAATGAATGTGTTGTTTGAGGATCAGTAATGAAATATGCTGCTCTTTAAATGTATTTTTCCCTTTATTTTGTACACGGTTTCATTTGGGGCTTTGTGTGTGTGTGTGTGTGTGTGTGTGTGTGTGTGTGTGTGTGTGTGTTCGTTTTGTCTCCTTCTTTTTTTCTTTTACGAGGTATGTTGGGGAGGT
>JBBMFX010000080.1:16294926-16308688 GCA_037832545.1 Rhabdalestes septentrionalis | reverse complement strand
TTTATTCGCTCGAAGGAAGAAAAAGTTTTTCAGCTCCGATCTCACGCGTGCCATAAATTTACATGGTCGGGTTCTGATTGGTTGAGAGTGGCGCGGCGGCGTCGTTGATTGGCTGGCGCGGGGGACGGTATTGTTTGAAGTGGGGGCAGCTGCCGGCAGCGCGCGGACAATGGAGCAGCTGTCGCGCGCACACCAGCTGTCCACTCTTATAATCTAACCGGAGACAGTGAAGGAGGAGAAAGAGAGAAAGAAAGAAAGAAAGAGTTTAGAGCCATGAGTGAAAAGAGAGAAAGGAGGGAGGGGGTGAGGCGAAGGAGAGAGATGGGGGGGAGGGAATGAGTGGCAAAAACAGTGAGTGAGAGAGAGGGAGAGAGAGAGTGAGGGAGGGAGGTAGGTAGGGGGGGAGAGAAAAGAGGCCCCCTTGTTTGTCCCCATTGTTGTCATGTGTTAAGCAGAACTTCTTCGACACGATAAGGAGATTTTTTTTAAAGAGTAACAGCTAATAGGTTTAGTTACCCTCTTCTTTTAGGACAAAATGAAATAGATAGAATTTGGAGCATATGCTTAAAAGGGAAAAAAAATAAACAGTGTGCATGGTCGAGGGCGTCCTGTTGGGGCACCACGGTCCTAATGGGTGCGTTTGTTTGTCTTTTGTAGCAATCTGTCTTCCCGGATGTGACGAGGAGCATGGCTTTTGTGAGAAGCCTGGAGAGTGCAAGTAAGTGGATCAGGAACATGAACTACATTCACACTGAGACACAACATAATGGTGTAGCCTAAACTCTAAAAACCTAACTTGCTATGATGGCACAGTTGCCACAGTGAAACTTCCAAGGGTACACTGTTAATTAAGTTAATTGTACCAAATGATTAGTTTTTAAGTTTGTAATGATTCTACATAACCTTTCCTGACTGTAGTCTTGTATTTTGATAAGGTAAACAAATACCTGTCCCTAGGGAAGGCATATATAACGTACCTTTAAAGCACATTTAGGCTCACAAAGTGGACCCTAAAGACCATTTTGTATCTTTGAGTGTATGTTTACATGGTAAATCACACAGACTCTTTTGATTAAGCTTGTCACGTTTTATTGCTACCATCTTCAAATTATTCTCAAATTGTTTAAGTTGTTAAAGTTGGTGTTGTAATTACACAAAAATTAACTGTTTCATAAAATATTGTTTTTGTTTGCTTGCGCAACAGGTGCAGAATGGGCTTCAAAGGCCGATACTGTGATGAGTGCATCCGTTACCCCGGATGCCTCCACGGGACCTGTCAGCAGCCATGGCAATGTAACTGCCAGGAGGGATGGGGAGGCCTCTTTTGCAACCAGGGTAAGAAAAGAAAGATAGAGACAGGGGGAGAAAAACAGATGGAGAGAGACAGAGACAGGGAGGGTGGGAAAGGCCAGAGAATAACATTAACCCCATTGATAGTGACTCATAGAACAGATGAAGATATATGACAACACACTACAGCAATGGGTGGATAATAAACAAAAAAAAAGAAAGGAAGGAAGGAAGGAGCAAAGGGAATTGAGGGACAGATGAAAAAACACATGTGTGAGGACTACGGATATAAGAGTAGATGTGGAGACGGCAGCTGTCCAGTTGCCGGTGAGCCATGCGCTGCTGTTTTCATCGCACTAATCTCCGTGTTGCACATGTGTGCTTCCCTCCCTCCAGATTTGAACTACTGCACACATCACAAGCCCTGTCTGAATGGAGCCACTTGTAGCAATACTGGCCAGGGCAGCTACACCTGTTCCTGTCGCCCGGGATTCACTGGCATCAGCTGCGAGATTGAGGTCAACGCGTGCACAGGGAACCCCTGCCGCAATGGAGGGAGCTGCACGGTAAATTGTTACACTAATTTTCAAGCTCTCTGAAGGAAAGGAGGGGTGTGGACTGTAAGCAACTGTCACATATTAAAGGGATTAGTCATTGACTGTGAAATTTGTGTTAAGACTTTACATTAGCAGAACTTGGATAGCATCCCCTTACAGTTGTAACAAAAGTGACACCACCTCCTCTGTTAACAATGTAGGGCAATACTGGCATGATGGCAAGTTTATTGTAGTATTGATAATCTTACGCTAATCCTTCATCTCATGTTACCTCCCTAGGATATGGAGAACACCTACAGCTGCACCTGTCCACCTGGCTATTATGGCAAAAACTGCGAGCTGAGTGCCATGACATGTGCGGATGGTCCCTGCTTCAATGGTGGGCGATGTGCCGATAACCCAGATGGTGGCTACTTCTGCCAGTGTCCTATGGGTTATGCTGGGTTCAACTGCGAGAAGAAAATCGACCACTGTACATCCGCCCCTTGCTCAAACGGTATGTAGTAGTTTTTGGGTAGACAATAGGTTAAAAATGGGATGATGAAAAAAAAGGAGACTTGTCAGAAGGAACTAGAAGAGAATTCTATGGCCAAGAGACATTATTGTCTAAAAGCTTCTAGTATAGGTGGTTGTGATCTTTAGCTTTGGACAGATGACATTTGACACAATTTGATGTATTAACATCTATATTGTCACTAATTAATCTGTACCAATTTGCCCAACTCACAGGTGCTCGTTGTGTGGACCTGGTGAACTCCTACCTGTGCCAGTGTCCTGAGGGCTTTACAGGAATGAACTGCGACCGAATCAGCGATGAGTGTTCCCTCTATCCCTGCCAAAATGGTGGCACTTGCCAAGAGGGTGCAAATGGCTACACATGCGCTTGCCCACCAGGTTACACTGGTCGCAACTGCAGCTCACCCATCAGTCGCTGCCAGCACAACCCATGCCACAATGGTGCCACGTGCCATGAACGAAACAATCGCTATGTCTGTGCCTGTGTGCCTGGCTACGGAGGTCGGAACTGTCAGTTCCTGCTCCCTGACCGAACATCCCAAACAGCTGGCGACATCCCATGGACGGCAGTGGGATCAGGAGTGCTGCTGGTGCTGTTGCTTATTGTTGCTTGTGCTGTCCTGGTGGTCTGCATCCGATCAAAGGTGCAGCAGCGGCGGAGGGACCGCGAAGAGGAAGTGGCAAATGGGGAAAATGAGACCATCAACAACCTCACAAACAACTGCCACCGGGACAAGGACCTACCCATCAGTATGGTGGGCGTGGCACCAGTCAAGAACATCAACAAGAAGATAGATTTTCACACTGACCATGATGACTTGAGCATGACCACGGAGAAGAGCGGATTCAAGTCAAGACACCATGCCTCCGACTACAACCTTGTGCAGGAAGTGAAGTATGAAGTTAAGCATGAGGTGAAGCTGGAGCACAACGGGAAAGAGACAGCGGCAAAGGAGCTGTCTGACAGCTGTGAAGACACAAAGTGCCAAAGCTTGCAAGACTCTTGTGAGTTTGAGGAAAAACGCAGGAAACGTCTGAAAAGGTATTCATTAAACCGAATATAATTCCTGCATCGGGTACACTTTTCGCAGCTAATACTTATGCTAACATTTTTTTTCTTTGTTTCTCTTGTTCACAGTGATGCATCAAAATATTCAGAGTCAAGATATTCAGAGTCAAAATTCTCAGAGTCTAAGTTCTCTGAGTCGAAGTATTCCGAGTCGAACTATTCCGATTCGCTGTATTCCGAGTCAGCATGCGCATCTGCATGTGCATCGGCATCCGTGTCGGCATGTGTCGACAACAAATATATGTCCGTCATGGTCATGTCGGAGGAAAAGGATGAATGTGTAATTGCAACCGAGGTGAGTAAAAGACAAAGTTTCATTTGAGAATCTCTTAAGTCTTAAAAATATCAAAGTGAAAGATATTAGGGCATACACGTATATAACTTTGTTCAAAGTGTCATAACTCCTGCATAATAAGATTGTAACCAGTATAGAGGGCTCTCTGCTTTTGCTCTTTACTTGAATCAACGAAACTAACCATCCTTTCCATCCTGTCCCCTGTTCAGGTGTAATGGGCCTCCAGGAAGCCGATGCTCATTGTATCCCACGGGAGATATTTTGAACTCCCATGGAAAATGCTGCTGCTTGAAACCTTTGGTGGAAATGTCCCACCACGTGACTACTGCTGCTGAAAAAGTAGGACTGATTTAACTGATATTCAGGGTGAGCTGGTTCTCTGTTCTGAAAGGAGCACAGGCAAACGGTAGCCTGTAGGCTTGGAAACTTCCGCAAATGGACAAAGTGGAGTCGGTAAAATTTTGCGGCCCCTTTTTCAAATGTATTTGTAAAATTTACCAATAAAGCCATTTTATAAAGGTGTTGGACAGTGTGTGTCCATATTGAATAAAAAAAAATACGACAAAGTTAAAAGACGTAGGAATTTGAGGAAATGTATCGCAATGTCTGCCATGTGGTGTGCGATACTGTGGCAATGTTGTGGCAATATTTTATCAATATTTTGGCAACATTTGCTGTTTTTTTTTGCCAAATTTCTCCAAGACCACACAGGCTGTTTCTGTGCCCAGAGACTGCACCAAACGTTAAAGACGTTACAGAATAGTAGATTAAGAAATGTATCACAGCGTTTTCGCCAGTGTCCGTCTCTTGGATTCTACGTCAACGTCGTGGCAACGTTTTAGCAATATTTTGGCAACATTTGCTGGTTTTTCGCCAATAACTCCAAGCCCCACAAGTCAGTGTGCAAGAGACTACATCAAAACGGTGGATGTTTGGCCATACTGGCCTGTCTTTCACTAGGTTGAATGTCACATGATGTCATATCCTGTCACATGACCAGTGGAGACTATATGTATTACTTGATCACTGTGTAAATGGGAAAAAAGTGCGCAAAAAAATCTCTAAGTCTTCCGAGCCTCCACTTCTTTTAGTACTATTGTTTATATGGTTTCAGATATGTATGTAATTATTTTTCTGTCATGAAAAAAGCGTTTGTGTTAATATGAATAATATCCTCATTTGTTTGTTATGTTTGTTTCTTTTTATTATTACAAAAGCTGTATGATTTAAGTTAATTTATTTTATTTAAGTTGTAAGTTGTATTTCAAAATTTTTGTAACTTTTTAAATATTATTTAAGTTTTTTCTTAAGTTGTACTTGTTATTTGCAAAGGCACTTCGGGTTGCTGGGATGTTTTAAGAAAATATTATTTAAAAGGATTGTAAAAAGAATGTTATGGATGCTATTGTTTTCATTCCTGCTTTGTTCCTTTATTTCTTTTGGGAAGGATTTAGCTTAAATTATTTTTCCAAATAAAGATTATGAAATATTATAATGACTTCCGTTTTTACTAAGTATTCACCCTCATTCACAATTTGAACAGAGTGTACCCAAACACAATACCTTGCATGAAGATTTAGATATTAGCAATCAGCGCATTATTGTTATTGTTGTTTCACTTCAAGTTCCTGCAATGGACAGACAAGTTGCAGTTAGATAAATCAAGGCACAAGTGAGGGTATCTGTGAATTTGTGTTGTAAAGACTGAAAAAATTGCCACAAAAAATTATATAACGTTTCCAAATTTGGGCATTGCATATCTGTGTTGTTTTTTTTTTTGCTTTTTGGTCTGTTTCAAAGTGTTATTTGTGGTCCTTTAGAGGAATGGGTGGATAGATGGAGGGGGGGGCAGTCTTTTGATAGGGATGTGAACAGAGCTAATCATTGCCATCTGCTGCAGCCTCCTGGTTACCCCATACCGAGCCATTCAAGCCTTGTACAGTCCTCCCTCTGCCTCTGCCATACCCATAACACTGGAACCCAGCCTTCAAAAACCCTGTGAAATGAATTGTTTTCATACAACTTTGTCTACACGATCAGAATAATAAACAAGTTTCACATTTTGGCTAGAGGTTTAACAAATTAGTTTGAATAATTTAACTTTCATATAGGAAACTAAGAAGAACAAATCATAACCGAATAAATTTCTGTACAGCCTGAAGTGCTGCGTTCAACTTTTAATATTTCGCTTTTTATTTCTAACATTGTCTAATTCCATAACCTTTAAAAAAATAATAATTTTATAAGTTTATAACCAAACTTTCCATAATTCATTTCATGGTGTTATAAAACTTGAACATATAAGTTATTTCATTACTTTTTACTTCAGAAATTAAATGTTAAACTTTTCTCATTAATTTCATAATAATTCATTTTATAACTTTGCACTTTTTTCTAAATCACTTTATTCAGTTTCATCTTAAAATGTAATCTTTAATCATAAACATTTTCTAGATTACAAATGTTCAAATTGTTTTGAATTGGGACTTGTGTGGGCTTTTAGCTACATTTGTACTGTAATTGGGGCAGTTTAAAAAAGTAACAAAAAGAAAAACATATTTTTCAGGGTTGAGTATTATGTACCAGCAAACTTTGTAGGTTTGGTGGAGATCTCTTACGACAGTCATCAATGGGACTCTGGGGAGGAGGCGGCGTCACACACAATGCTGCAGTGGACAATGGTTCAACACAAAAGGGCAACATTTGGGAGAGCCAGTGTATGTCTCTGAATGGAGGGAGGAGGGGTGGGATGGGGGGGTGGGCCTGTGGGGCAAAAGAACGACAGATGTTGTCTGTCCTCCTGAGTCAAAGCGCCCTGCAGGCAGAAAACACCAGCTAGACCCCACATGGCCATGGAAGACACAGACAATGGAAATACTTCAAGTTTGGGCTAACTTGCTTTGCCTTGCTCCGCTAATCCTTCTTGGATTACTTCAGGGCAAATTTTGCAAACATTTCCTGTGTTTTGCTGCACTTGTATCACTTTACAACCTGTTTACAAGCAGTTAGTTCACATTGTAGGTCATGCCTTGATTATTGTAGCTACTTAAAATGTTCATAACTTAAAATTACTTACACAATGACAGAAATCAAGATGGCATTGGTCTGATTAGTATCAGGTATCTGGAAAATGCTGAATTAGATTAAACCAAACTGATTCTGTAATCACACAAAGTAAAGTGGGTTACAGGTGGCTAATATAGCAATGAGTAGATACATGTTTGCACTGTAAGTGTATTTTATGCAAAGTCTGACATGAATGTAGAAAGCATGGCATGTTTAGAAGAGCATCTTTTTTTAAAGCTAACTATCAGGAATGTTACAACATATAATATTTAATTGTATGATTATAGCTTTACACATAAAAAATTGGACCAAATTAGTATTGTGGTGAAAGGTTTTCTTTGACTATTTTGAAAGTGTGTGCCAAAAATCAGATTGAAAATGGTATTTTGCATTCTATATTCACCTATATTTATTTACGTTCGTGAATCTGGTAAAATGACTTGGGCAACATGGGCAAACGTGGCATTAGGAGTCTATCCCAAAGATATATGGTTATCAGGTGTAATGCATATGTAAATACACTACACAATAAATAAATAGAAACATAATAATAGTAGAACAATAGAGGTGTTTCAGTTATTGTACTAAACAGTGAATGGAGATAAATGGAGATTAAATAAACAAATAAGTAAACTTGTTACTTTCATGGAACTGGTATGAGATTGGAAGAAAACACTTTGTCTCTGAATTAGTACAAGTGGCTTGGTTGACTTCATGGAAAAGTAGGACAGGAATGAGAGGGTTTGCTCTGTGATCCCATTGTAGTTTAATGAGTAGATCGTGTACAGTCCTCAGGGAACTGAGAGTAATGCTATATCCCCGTACAACAAGGAAGCCAAAAAGTAACACAAAGCTGTACTGAAAATGTACAGTCAGCTGCCAGCATCAACATTTTCTTCAGTTAAATCCACTAAACTACTGTGCCATTGCTAGAATTGTGAAAGAAATGGTAAATTGAGAAGAGAAGGAATTAGGAGAAGAGGGTGTTCCATGGAGTGAATCAGGCCCAATAGTGGTCAGGCGGAAAAAAGGAACGATGAAGATCAGAGAGAGAAAATAAGTGTAACTGTGGCAGCGCAGGGCGTGATGAAATAGTCATGAGCGTAGGCCGAGTCTAGCTTAAGTTACACTCCGCCGCTCCTAAAGTAATGAACGAGAGAACGAGAGCATGCAGGGACGGAGGGATGGCAAGAAGGAGAAACAAGATGCTGGTTTATGCTGCCGTGAGGGATGCTCAGCAGTGACTGTGCTATTTGTGTGCTGGGCAGTTTTTATATCAAGCTAAAATATCTGGATTAAAGTATGGTGGAACTGACTTGCAAAGCTACTGCAGATTGAGTCTTCTGTTGTTCACATCAAGAGGCAAGACTGAGCAACAGGAGCAAGGAATGATCAAGGTATGTTCTTCAATGTTTTGGCTTATACACAGTGTTAGCATAGCAAGTAGCTGCTGAATGGCAGTTTAATGGTGCTCCTCCCCAGATTAATGGTGCTCAATCATTAGCATAGCCCCATCTGACCTCCAAGGCCAGAGGAACAGGCTTAACTTCTGACCTACCTTAAAATATCCTGTTTCTGCTGAAGATCCTGGTAAGATTGCACCCATCACATGAGTGAGGAGCTAAAAGTCTCTCTTGGCATTGCGTAACTTCCTAAATTATTCACAATTGGCTGGACTCTGCCACATTCCGCCAATCAGGCGAATGAAGGTACCGTGGCCTTACCGATCGGCTACTGTGATATCACAGCATTCTTGTCATGCTTCACCCTTTGGCTGGACTTCGTCTACCAATCAGATGAATGAACTGAGGTCGTGTGTCCACCAATAGATGCTAATGGTAGATTTTAATCCTGGGATCTTACTTTTAGAACGAAGCAACTTAAAACGAGAAATTACTACTACAATCATGTGGATTGGCATTTATTTAAAGACCATTTAAAGTTTTTGATTCCAAAACAACTCTAGAAGTAGTGGAAAGAATTTTGCCTAAAAGACCAGGTCTGGAGTGGATTGAAAGTGGTAAGAATAGGACCGCAGGAGAGTTACAGTGTTTGAGGGCTCTAAACTGAATTAATACTCTGGGACTAGGAAAGAGTACTAAAGGATGACCCGGCTCGATTCTACCCTGCACCGCACTGACAGCCGTCCCACGATGGAGACGCACAGTAGGACCACTAGTCGAAGAGGAAGCACCAGCCAACACTCAGGTAAGCCGGGTCCACCTGAACATTTTGTATATTAAAAAACAAAATATGTCTTTTGTTGTTTTTTTTTATTAGTCCTGTTTTTTTATAAGTCTTAGGTGCCACAGTATATGATGTGCTTCCAATTAGGTCTGTGTGGCAAGACAACGTTTGCATGTTTACATTCTTAATGTACTATTTATATTAGCACTATATTTAAAGGCGTTTACAATGTAATAAGTGGGCCTATTCTGCATTTTTTCATGAGATTCTCTTACAAGATTTAGGGTGTATGTTACTGTACAGTAGCAAGAACAGTCATTCACTTGTACATGGTCTTTCATTATTTCCTAAAATATAAATGTCTAATTTGTGTTTTAAGGGATATACCATGTAAATAATCTCTGTTCTGAGTAGCTGCTATGCATTATGCTTCATTTCAAAAGAGGGGCATGCTGAAAAACTATGTGTGACTTCGGCATGAATGGAAAACCAATGTATGTAAAATAGCGCTAATTTATGTGATGTCATAATAATAATGCATTTTTTGTCAGTATTTGAGTAACATGTTACAAAATCCTCTCAAAAAAAAAATAAAAAAAATTAGGAAAATTTGGTTGTCCATGATATGTGGCCCTCGATATCTCTTTCTCCATTAGAATCAAGAAAAGAGAGCGAGCAAACCAGCACCCGTGCCATTTTTAAAAGAGCCAACCGCTTCCTCTCATGTGACCGAGAACCACGAGATAGCAGCCCTCTTCCTCCGGTGCGATACTATGAGAAAGGACACCCTCTTCCCAGCAACTGCAGCCCTGAACGCAAAGCCGCCATCCCTTTCCGAAACCCTGAGTTGGGGCTCCCATCATACAGGAGGCGCTGCGATGCACTCGGCGAGGCGACGAGTGGCCTCTCCCCACAGCGTTACATGCCTTACTCAAACTTCAGACGTGGCGAGAGCCAGTCACGAGCAAGTCCTCGCTCGGGCAGTCCGAGGTCTACCAATGTCTCACCACATAGACAGGTAGAGTCTCGGGGCTCCTCCCACCGCAGAGGCTCCAATTCTCAACGTCATGGAACATCTCACGCTTCATCCAGACAGGCTTCCGGCAACTGTAGTCCATCAAGAAGACGAGATTCTGTCACCTCACAGATGCGATCCCCATCTCGAAGTTCCAAATATGTGGAGTCTTCAGTCCACTCCAACTCCCATAAACGAAGCCCCTCCCAGAGTTCCTATGGGCACAGCTTGGATTCCGAAAAACTGTATCGGAATCTGAAGTCGATAGCCAGCTCAGTAGAGTCTGACGATTCACAAAGAGAAAGAAGCAGGCGGTCCAAAAGGTCAAAGTCTAAAATTGACTCGGACAGTCGCTCTTACGAAAATGGCAGGAGCAGCCGAAATAGTCGGAGGAGCGAACGCAACACAGGTTGCAATAGCAGAGATTTCTCACCGTCGGGTAGTGACTATGACAACAGAAGCCGTTTTTCTCAAAAAGGTAGTAGTCGTCTGAGTGGGTACAGCACTCACAATAGCAATCGTAACACAAGCCATAACACAGCCCGTAACAGCCGTGATAGTTCACCCCCTCACAGGGATCATGATGAGAATGGGCATTGCTCCCCAAGAGATAAAAATGGTCACTGCAGAACCAGCAAAGGAGGAACTTCATCAAGACTTCTCATGCCAGACAAGCATTCTAGGACAGATCTTAGCCAATCACAGGGCTCCTGTCACGGGTCCTTTCATTCTCCTCTGAGCCCCAATTCCATTGTGTCGTCTCGAAACATCTCGCCATCTAGGCAGATTCCTAAACAGGTGCCGTCCAAGACTCAAGCATCAGTCGAGGAAACGGACCAGCCGAGCACAGAGAGAAGCAGGAGCACCATACGTCGAGGTTTGGAAGCACTGATACTCTCTGAAAACAGGTCCACCAGCCAGCCACCATTGCCGGAGATGACGATAGAGGACTATGTGGTGATAGCTGACATCCCCAAGGTGAATCTGTACCCTGAGGAGGAGGAAGGTATAATAGTGAGGAGGAGGCCACAAAGTCGAAGTCCACGCAGAGACAACCAATGCAGGTCAGATATACTTACAGAAAGTATCAAATTTACATAAGTTATTTACAGGTTTGCACAGAGTAGTTGTTGTAATTGACTGAAGGTCATGTGAGGGCAAAATGGACAGAAAGATACAAACAGACAGCACAAGAGCAAAATGCTCAACTTGTCTGTTAACACCCCCTCTTCCTTACTCTTATCCTACACTGTGTCATTCCTATCTCAGTTACAGGGAAGGACGAGAATGCCACGGTGAACCTGGAGAGCCAGAGGAACGAGGGAGAGGGAGAGAGAGAGGGAGGGACCGCAGAGAAAGAGAGAGGAGGCGACATGACAAGGACATGGGAGAGTCCTCGGAAACCAACAGCACAGTTTCTGGCCCTGTCCAGGTATCTCAAATGCAAAATTTACATTTCGTCCCCAAAGACTGGTGCCTCATATTCTTAACTCAAATTGGAATACAATGCAATTTGTAAAATACTCCCCGAAGCATAAAACAGTAAGTCAGCAATTTGAGTGTATACTACTCAAAGCATCTCACTGATCACTGTGTAATTAAAAGGAAGTAAAAGGCCAACAAAAACAGATTGTGGAACCAAGCTAGCATGCTGATCAGCTGAAACGTGTATATTTACCGCAGGCACAGAATTGCCTCTTCCCTCTGTCTCAAATTAAATGCAGAATTTTGGCAATGTTTCATATTTCTGCTTGATTGTGGTTGAGTTGTCGTTCAGAGTGGATCTGGTGTGAAAATCGTTTATTGAGAAACTGGTGGTGAGTGGAATCAGGGGTCACACTCTCAATGCCACACATATAATAATTTTATTTACATTCCAAAACCTGGAATGTCTTCTTTGTGTGTTTATATAATGATTACGATGGCTAATTATTGGTATTTGATGTTTCTTTTGGGTCCTATATTGCCCCATATATTCCCTCACAGTAGCTTGCAAATGATAAAAAAAACACACACATCTTGAACTAAAAGGTTTTGCCATTGCCAAACTACTGTAATATAGGCATCAGAAAGAATACTTCCTGTGTAATAATTAGTTACCTTATATACAGATTAGGGTGTACAGCTCAGGACCTGTTTCCAGCAGAATAGTTTGTATGTTCATCTTACTCAAACACACCCACTAATACTGGTAGTTGATAGATGAGCTGAATTGGATGTATATGATCAGGTAAATCACCAAACTGTGACCTATTTTATAGTTTTTAGTTTTACTAAACTGTAGTGCTTCCCATCAGCCCAATCTGAATGGTCTATAAAATGTAATGACCATTCAATTACACAGAAAGTTTAAAAAATCAGTAGAATTTATCTTATTTTCTCTCAAAATCAGTAGCACATTCTGCATTTCAGCATTTGGAGCAATTCTCTTCTAGTTCTCTTGGGTTTCTCATTGTTGCAGAGGTCCAGAGAAGAGCACAGGGCTTCAAAAAAACATGAGAGGAAACAACATGACCCTCATACACCTCAGATGCAGGTATGCCCATACACACACATGTACATACAAACACATACACACATATACATACAAAAATACACACACACACACACACACACACACACACACATGCACACAAACATGGAGTGATGTTATGGTATATGCTTCTTTTAAGTTTGGGGTCAGTTTGACCCCAGATATAGGTCTGAATAAATAGCTGACATACATTTTTTGCCTCACAAAAAATGACTATATAATGGGGACAAACTGTGTAAACACAAAATTAACATGTGTTTTCAATGTCCGGTACATATTTTGTAGACGTCTATGTTATTTGGGGTCAGTTTGTGGGGGGTTTCACCTGTTTAATAAAACATATAGGAAATATCAACATTTTACGCACATTTGTTTTGATTATTTTAAATGATACTACATGTAATATGCACTTTTATGATATTCAAAACACTTCCCTCTGCTTTAGCTCCATGACTGAATATAATCAGATAGGCACAAAAGTATGAGGACCACTAATGGATCACATGACATGAGGGCGGGAAACATATTTCCCACAAAACTTTGATATTCCTCAAAATGCGGGGACTTTATTGCATGTATGTTTTATTTAAAGCTCTATTTCGGTGGTCAGCAAAGAAAACCTGATATTGGATAACAAACTTTATTTCAAACAATTTCTGGAGGTTTAAATTATGTTCGACCACTAGAACATTTTAAATCCTCATTATGTGGGGAGCTTTTATTTAAGCTCTATTTAGGTGGGGATGAAATTTGATGCCAAACATTAAGGATGTTAGTAAATTTCAGCATATAAATTTTAACATTTGGTTTATAGTTGGGCTCTTAGTTACTTACAAGTAAAGTGGCCACAGTGTGAACAGTTTGAAATTCTTCCTCTGTATTTAACCCATTCATCAAGTGAAGCAAGTGAACACAGCGCCTGGGAAGCAGTGTGTGGGGACGGTACGTAGATCAAGGGAAACTCAGGTGCCGCTAGAAGTCCTGGGATTGCAACCATAATCTACTGATCACAGATGCAACTCCCTAACCTCTAGGCAATCAGTTGACTCACAGCTTTAATAAAAAACATGTCTGTGCAAAAAGGAGCAGATCATTTTTGGGGACCAACCAAAGGCCCTCACTTTTATGGTCTACTGTCATGGTCCTCATACAGGGTAAAACATACACACACACACACACACACACACACACACACACACACACAAACACACACACAAACAAAAACACAAACACA
>JBBMFX010000080.1:16169453-16180430 GCA_037832545.1 Rhabdalestes septentrionalis | reverse complement strand
TTAAACCGATGCATCGCATCGTTAACTTTTTATAATGATGCACCGAGCGAATCGGGGAATCTTCCCATCTCTAATATATAGATACATAGATAGATAGATAGATAGATATTATTATTATTACACCACTACCACTCAACTGTGGGTGCGTTCATGAACTCACACTCAGAGCTCCGAGCCACTCAAATGCTGGATCGAAGATAGTAGCTGGGTTCGGGTTCGGGCAGAGAATCTAAATTGTTCTATCAGTTCAGAAAAAGCGTCTCGCACATATACGGGAGTGGAAGACACTATCCCCAGGGGGCTGGCCGTGAAGTCGAGGGGGCGGGGCGTGAAGTCGAGGGGGCGGGGCATGCAGTGATAGCAGCGCTGAGATCAGAGCTGGATCTGAACAAATTTTGATTGGTGCAGAACCGAGGCTCCAAAGTTTGAGAAACGCTGTACTACATGACTTGTGTTGGAAATATACTTAGCAAGGCATGACGTCCACATCGAGGGACACATGCTTAATCACTGCTATTTATTTCAAATTATACTGTTATTTGGATATTTTCGCCCATCAACCCCTTGGGTTGTCCTAGAATTGAAGGACTGAAAGGATATTTCAGCAATGGTCAACAAGTGTGTCTCTCTGTCGGCCATTTTGGATTCAGAGGAGGTTCACTTTTAGTCTGTTGTCCACTGTAGTGACCGCTATACGCCAGAGGGTCAAAGTGACAAAAGCTTCAAAATGCAGGCGAACTTAAAGAATTAAAATCTATGTAATGCATTGTAAAATAAAATTAAACAATTACATATAGATACTAAAGAACTGATCACACAACAAAACCATACATCACCACATTTCAGGACTACATTTATAATTCAATCATAAACAAAATGTAATTGAACTGTTTTTAAAAAATATATGACATTGACAATGTTTCAGGTCTCGATAATAATCTTTGGTTCTCAATAGTAATAAGATTAAAATGAATAAAAATAAAAGGAACAAGATTCAAGCATCATAAATCATATATGGTAACAGCAATACTACTACTAATAATTATTATCCTAACCTTTTTGTTTTTTTTGTGAAAATACATCGTATAAGTCATTTAGCTAAATGATTAACGGATTTTAGTAAAATCACTTGTAGCAAAATAGTTTATGTAAATGTATATTAAACTGTACTTCACCCAGTGAAATTGTAGCTTGTCTTCAGAAGACTTTGGAGTCACATTTACCAGTACTTTGCATATGTCTAGAAGTATGTGTTGTTGGTTTTTTTTAACCTCTAGAATGGAACATGGAGATCGTCTGAGAATGGTACCAGGAATGAAGAAATGTAGGTTTACCTGCCCCTATACACACAAACACACACACACACACACACACACAATAAACTCCTTACTCCGACAGCATGTACACAATACCAACATTTAATAATCACACAGTGGGCGTAATAATAAAT
Organism: Rhabdalestes septentrionalis; assembly: GCA_037832545.1. NCBI lineage: Eukaryota > Metazoa > Chordata > Actinopteri > Characiformes > Alestidae > Rhabdalestes > Rhabdalestes septentrionalis. Next base: position 16,178,980 of record JBBMFX010000080.1, on the reverse strand, counting down.
AATTTATAATAATAAAACGTTGTCAATGATATTCAATGGGAATGCACGCTACATCACCTGTTAATATTGGTCAATGCAATACTGCAAATAAGCCTCTAAACAATCCCAGTGTTTCAGACAGGGTGACCAATCACAGTTCCAGGTGTGTTACTGTGTGATCTGATGAATTGATGTCTTCATGTTATTCAACAAAATGAATTATTTAAACTATTAAAGAAGCCGATTGTCTGCGATGGTGTTCATTTTCCTTCTGTTTATATTTTTAATTTGAATAACAAAAACATAACGAATATTGAATCCTTATTCATTCATATATGGCCACTTCACCACTTCTGTTTGTCCCTTAGAGTTAAAGCAGCTCTTTTGGTTACAGCACCCTTAAGATTTATCTATGTAAATTATCTCTATTCTGATTCCAGAAAATTGATAATATGGACAGTAAAATCGCAATGTTAAAGTTGTAATTTATAGGAGACACCTGGTCCAGAAGCAGAAATTTTACTTTTGGTAGAATTGTTACATATTTAGTGCTAATTTGTTTTCTTCCAATGCAGATGCCTGTAAGATGACACTGGACCTGAACACAGCGAATGTGCGGCTTGCTGTGTCTGATGAGAACAAGAGAATAGCCCATGTTGAAGAGAACCAGCTCTGTCATGATGACAAACAGAGATTCCAACATATGCCGCAGGTGCTATGTAAGGAAATCCTATCTGGGCGCTGTTACTGGGAGGCTGAATGGATTCAGGAGGCTGTCATTGCCGTGACATACAAAGGGATCAGTAGGAAGGGAAGGCGAAGCGATTGCTTGTTTGGACGATCGAAAAAGTCCTGGAGTCTGAGCTTGTCTGATCAAAGCTGATTCGTGTGGCACAATAACGAGAGCACAGCAGTCTTGCCTGTCCCGTCCTCCAACAGGGTGGGAGTGTTTCTGGACTGGCCGGCTGGCACTCTGTCCTTCTACAGCATCTCCTCCAACGAACAGACCCACCTGCACACGTTCCGTACCTCATTCACAGAGCCCCTCTATGCAGGGTTTGGACTGGAGAAGCCGGGCTCCTCAGTCTCTGTGATAAATGAGAAGTAAACCCCATAGTAGACAAGAATCTGTCTCACAGACTGAACAAAGGTATAACAGTTAGATTTGAAAAAGAAGGTCCTGGAGGTTAGAGGAGTTATACATTCTCTCGTTCTGACTTTATATGATTTAATTCTAACAGTGAGATTGTTGTTGGGGTCTGTAACGGGGAAACAAGGAATTTAGGTTTCATTTTTAGTTTTACATATCAAATTTTCATCAGCTGAGTATATTGTGGTGATCTGGATCAGCTGAGGAATTTAGCCTATTTGATTAGATGCTCCACTATTGAGCAGTATGGCCAGTGAAAAGTATGGCGTTTAGGTGCTAGGGTCATTATTTTGATGTGGGTATGTATAGACTTTCTGGGGAGTTTTGTACCAGTACTGTGATTGAAAAGTACCCTTGTTGTGGTGAAAAATAATAAAAGTGAGTTATAAAAATCACCTGTCTGTGGCTCCTTTCTGAGGTCCCAGGTGACCACTGAACTGAAAAACATTAAATAGAAGTTCACGAAATACAGATGACCCATGATGGTCCTCCATATGTCTCCAAAATTGAGCTGGTTTAAAACTTGCAAATCTCAGAGGGTGTCCTCTGGTTTCTGGAACCAGGATGCTCACAGCAGATTTACAGTCCTGTTTTATATTGTATTGCTATCTTGTAGATTTTTATTTCCATTGATTATGCCGATTCTATTTTATTCTCTTGTTCTGTCCACTTAAATGTTGTTGGAATTTTCGATTGGACTTAGAATCGAGGTCAAATCACCAACTTTTTATCATGTGTTACGGAAGTGCTTGTATCTAGAATTTCCCTGCAGAATGTTGCCCAGAGCGTCCAAATTCCTCCACTGGCTAAACAACATCCCTTAGCTCAGGGGTCTCCAACACGTCGCTCGCTAGCTACCAGTAACTCGTAACCCCTCTCCAAGTACCTCGCCGAAGGATTAACGAATCTACATGCATTTGAATACGTGACCAGTCAAATTTTATTAGTCACTTGGAAAACCAACTTGCATGTATAACCAACCATATCCGCCCCCTTCTTACACCTAATCATTATTTGCCCATTAGTTGTCAATAAAACAGTTGCGCTGCAGTCAAGGTTGATGAGTCAAAGGTGATGATTCAGATTCGGATTCAGATTCAGATGATGGGAGATGGGCAGGAACCATGTCCGCGGCAGATCGCCATACAAATAAGAGGCTGAAAACTTATTTTCATGATACAAAAATGAGTAGCTTTCTACCATTATCATTTTGTAAAAGTTGCTCTGGGAGGTAAAAAGGTTGGAGACCCCTGCCTTAGCTCATTCTGCTGCCATCATTTCTCCAGGTGAATTTGCACACATACCCAGCAGTCTATGTGATGTTTAAGAAAACAGCACTAATTCTACAGGCATGCTTGGCCCAGTCTGTTTGGACTCTATTTTTGATGCCGTTCCAGTCGTTTTTTAATCTGCTGTTGGTTTATGCTGCCCCCTAGAGGAAATGTTGTAATTACATATAAACGTCGTCATCTGACTGATGTTTGGATTTCCGAATCTTACCTGACCCTCCATCAATCTGTTTCTTCTACTCATTTATATTTCAATCATTTACTAATGTTCCTGCTGCTGTTTTAATAACAAGAGAATAAATTGGGAAATTAACAAACATCCAGATTAACTAGTTTTGTCCATCTGTAAAAACCTTGATGAGATGATGGAAAGAATATAACTGAGCGGACCTAATCCCTGCTGGACATCATCTTTAACTTCAAACACATTAGACCAAAATAGTCTAATTTGAATTCAAACCTGAAATACAAGTGTGGACGCCTCCCTATACCGTACTTCTACCGTCCTACACAGGCAGTTCTGAAGTCTTCTAGGTTAACACAAGACGATGAGATCATTGTTACAAACGTCCACAAAAATTATCTCAGTACTACTATATCAACTATGAAACACAATATACTCTTAGAAATAAACTGCTATCAACAATAATCAAAAACATTGGTCTTGTTTCTTTATTTCTATTCAAGGTCCCAAATTCTTTCCCCCCCATGCAGTCCATGTTGTAATGTGTGGTTTATATACATAAACTCATAATTTATTTTTACATTTCTTACAAACTGAACAGATTGTTTTTGTTACTGTGGCTTTAAAAAAGATTTTTGTCATTTAGCTCTGTCCGGATTAGCTGGCTTATTTTGTGCCTCTTTCAAAAACACGGTAGATTGACACACTCCGTATAACTTCAGTAATAATAGGATACATTCTTGGACAGTGAATAGGCAGATATTAAAAAATCTGTGAGTTTCTGTGGCACCAGGAGGACAGTGAATTCAAACTGGGCTGTTTTAGAAGCTTAGTGTCCAAACATGGACTGAACGGACAGTATGGATCTGTGTTCCATGAAGAGGCCGATTTACACTGAAAAAAATAAAATCAGTGGAAGAAAAAATGACAGTGCATATAATAAGGTATAAAAGTAAAACCAGTACAAGCATTGACCAGTTCAAATAGTAAAAATAATGCTCTAGTCAGAGAATCAAATGTGTGGTGTTTTTTTTACAAGAGAAGGATTCAGATCTACTTAGACTCCCTCCCTCTCCTTTGACTCAAATATGTTGAGTGGATATGTCAGGATGTGGTTTCACTGTTGTTTTTTCCCAGTCTGAAGAAGAACATTTTATTATTATTATTATTATTATTATTATTATTATTATTATTATTAGTATCATTATCATCATTATCATTATTATTATTATTATTATTATTATTTATTCCATTTTTATCAACTAGATAAAGACACTGCTACACTTTAAGCTCATAAGTTCCATGAGCTGCAACACAGTAATTATTACAAGGGGATTCACTCACTGTTGGTGTGTCGTAATCAGGAGATCTGGACTGAGGATCCAGAGCTGAGTACAGACCATCAGAAGGACTGGAATGAACAGTCTGTTAGAGGGAAAGAGAGAATGAAGCAGGAGAGATGAAGAAATCTGGACTGTGTAGGAAGTCTTTATGAATCTGAATGTGAGACTGAACTGTGTTTCTGAAGAGACACTCACTGCCAGTGTGTCGTAAACATCAGAGCATCTGGACACGGGATCAAGAGCTGTGTACGTGTTGTCTTCAGCACTGGGGTCGACGTTCTGGAGAGAGGAGGGTCAGAGAACATGAACAGTTTGAGTTCTACTGACCAACACCAAGAACATTCAGAACACAGACCAACAGTCAGGAAGCAGATCTAACTTCTAGAATATTTTTTTGGTCTGCAGTGATGACCTTCTTCACAATAGAGCCCTTCATATCAAACAAGCACATATTTATGATAAGATAAATCTTTATTAGACCCGGAATTGGGAAACATTGTGCATGAAACAACCATTCCACATATCAGTCATTAATGTCTGGATGTCCTGTGTGGATGTCATTCTGCAGAGAATATGCAATGTGAAGAACCTCACTAGAAACTTTATAGCAACAATCTCCTATACTATAGCAACTGCCTTTCATATCCTAGCAACCAACATGAGACAGGTGTGTCCCAGTACTTTTGGCCATATTGTTTAGATTAAACAGGTGTGTCCCAATACATTTGTCCATATAGTTTTGTTTAAATAAGTTTGTCCCAATATTTATTGCCATTTAGTTTTGAATTGCCCGTGTCCCATTCATTTTGTCCATATTCTTCAGTTTAAACAGGTGTCTCTTTGGGGGCGTGGCCTGAGGTCTCATAGGAAGTTTCATAAGGTTCGATCACTGAAAATAACTCCTTCTGAGACTGCATTCATTTTAATGAGGTTAAAAAGAAATAGAAGTGCATGGGAGAAAAGGGGATGAGTGAAAGGCAAGAGTACAGGTCATCGCTGAACGCGTTTGTGTGTCGGGGAAGTGTCACCTCTCGCTCTGCACTTTTGTTCTTTAGTGCAGATTTGGTGATGTGTGAAGGAGCTGACAACTTCAAAATAGAGTTTTGGGTCCTTTTCACACAACACTTGAGTACCAAGTGGTCCGGACCACTTGAAACGAACCATAATGCAGTCAAGTGACAACATATACACCACTCGTTGGCCAGATTTGCCAGGGAACATATTTCCTAAACTGCTTTTCGATCGGTCAGAATTAACATGCGGGTATCCAGCACTTGGAAACTACTGCGGAGTTTCTTTGCCTTAACCTTGCACTGTTCTACTGATCTATTAAACCCCCTTTCGCAGAGCTGTTTGCTAAATAAGCAAAATATTGCTGTGTTCTTATGAGTTTTAGAAAGTTGGGACCTAAAATGGTTATCGGACCTAATTTGGATGAAGCTCCGCCCCTCCTCACAGCTCCGGGTCTGCCTGTGAGCTCCTTGGAGCTATGTTGCTAAGCGCTAACTGAAACAAATACGTCTCCTCATCCTATAACGCACAGCACAGCTGACTACGGCAGCTGGATTAGTCCAAAAAGACACAATACTGTCTGCAGTTGGGTCTGTTCTGGTTTGAATCGTGTTCTCACCACAAACGAACCGCTCAAGCGTACCGAGACCGCCTCTTCAAGGAGTACTCTTGTTTGGTCGCTTTTGGTGCAGTCTCGGATGCCCAAACGAACCGCACCAACTGGGAAAACAAACTCTAGTGCGATTCAACCGAACTACACGAGGTATGTGTGAAAGCACCACTAGACACATAGGTCTGCAACGGGGCGGGATGATATGTAGTAGGCGACCGAAATTACAGATGTTTGCGTTGCGCTGGGATCTCTGGGACGCCAGGCGACAGAATAGAATTATTATTTTTTAGCTTGTGAGCTATTATTTTGATACAGTATTTTTCGAAATAAAAGATCTTTCAGATTCTGATAATCAATAAAATATATTTATTCTGTTTTTCTGTGTGGCCGGGTACCTAATGACAATGAGACCCATACAGGCCAATGGCCCAGTGGTTGGGGACCTCTGCTCTAACCCTCTAAACCAACAGGAGAAGTCCTTCAGTCATTCTGATCAATTACAGCAGCAGAAATGCAGCTTTACTCCAGTAACAGCTCACCTGGTAGTCTGGCTCCTCTTTATTTCTCTGCTTCTTCTTTGTTGTCTTGTTCCTGCTTTAAGAAAACACTTACTATAATGAAGACAAGATATATAATTAATTTACAATTACATTCCTTTGAATTGTGTTGCTATCATTTCACCTGATTTTCTTCATCTCAAATTACACTATTTTATTTAATGGAAGATATTTAATACCATTAATAAGAGTGTGACACATCCTTCAATGTATGTATCTGTTTGTCTGCTTACTATTTAGCATCTGCATTTTAAACTATAATTTTATAAAGTAATCAATTACAAAAAAATGTTCAAAAAACCCAATTTGTCACCCAGATGGCCACATTTGATTCTTACCACATCAAGTAAACAAACGTAATAAACACTGCAGCACCAAAGAGTCCAACTCCAACCCCCACATACAGAAACATGGAGCTTTCTGGCGAGAGGAAGAGAAAATTAGAACAGATGATCACATTCTATGAAACAACACAAAACTGCATACATTTTATAAATTCAATAAAAGCTAAAATACCTGTTACAGTAACCGGCACTGCAGCAGATTTCTGAGCCCCGTGTTCATTCTGAGCCTCACAGTAGTAAGATCCGCTCTGTAGAGCACTGTAACTGTGTCCAGATCCTACAGGTGAGTTTCTACCTTCTATAAACCAGGTGTAGTTCTGCACAGGTGGGTTTCCATCACTGCTGCAGGTCAGAGTCACTGAACTGCCCTCCACTGGTTCTCCAGAGGGACTGATGGACACTGAGACGTTCTTTGGTCCATCTAGAGGCAGAATAACACATTTTACTTTATGTAGGGTCCTTTCTGTTGGAAAAAGCAAATGTTTAAAGTGCTGCAGATTCACACAAAGTTTTGATGTGGATACCAATGATTTAATCCAGCAAATGAAGATTTGTGAGTTTTAGGGTTTAGGATTTGCGGAGTTTTAGGGTTTTTTCCCACAAACTGACAAAAGAAGAGTTATTAAAATAATACCCCCCCCCCAAAAAGAATTATAGATTTCTAAAACTCATCTTTGTTCTTTGAGAATAAAAAACACACTGATCTTGACACATCTCACAGAATCATCGTTTTATAAAAGAGACATTAATGAGGGTGCATCAAATTTGTTGTATGAATAAATGAATGTGGACTTACATCTGACATTAAGAGTGACCTCAGGAGAACGACGGCTCTGACTCCACACAGCACAGCGATACATGCTTCTATCCTCCCTGCCGACCGACTGCAGGTGGAGTTGGTTACTGCTGGAGGACAAAAAAATTCCATCTTTGTACCAGGTGAATTTCGGTCTGTATGAGAGACTGAAGCTTTACATGTGAGAGTGATGTTATCTCCCTCCATCACCCTGTCAGGAACCTCCACCTGGAGACCTGTGAACAAGAGAAAACACATGTGATACGCTAAAATTACTCATATTAAACTTAAGTGGTCAAATATACCTCTGTTGCTTGTTAAGTAAAACATTCACTCAACAACATCACCACAACCGCTTCATCCGTGTGGCGGAGTAAAGGCAGATCATGACTCCTCTGAACTGTTTGGTGTCTGTAGGTTAGAACGATTCTAGGGGCCCGGCACTGACATGGGGCCCTGTTAGGGGCTAGTAATATTATTTTAATATAGGGGGGGGGGATTCTAATCTTTCATGGGGCCCAAGATTTCTGGTGGCACCCCTGTCTGTAGATCTAGCCAAACTGACCATAAACACCTTCTGGACTGGTTGATGATCTGGATCAGAATCCTCTCATGTTTAACTCAACCCAGAGTAACGCTGGAATCCTGTTCATCATTGAAAAAAATCTTATGTCCGCTTATGTTCTTATCTGTGACAAAAAGATCAATTTTCTCTGGTCCATTTCTCTCACATCACTCAATCTGAGGATTTTGCTGCTTTGCTTGCCTCTGAAGTGCTGAACTCTGTCTCTGTACTCTGTGTAATCTAACAGATTAGGAGGTTCTTCATCATTTACAGGCCAATGCTTAGTCCAGAAAGCTTTTCGGACTGAGAGACCACAAGCATTTGTTTTAATGTGTCCAGTGATCACTGTTGGACACTATAGTGCACAGATAGATTTTAAATTGTAATACACACCCCACCACCATTTCTGGGCAATAACTCCTGCAACACAAAATACAGAAACATAAAAATTATTACTCTGTGAATCTCAGTCAGTAAAATGGCACATAAAGATTCCACTTATGCTGATTTTTAAGACATTTCGGCACATTTTTAATTCATCAGTTGAATTGTGCTGAGCTCCTATGGAGCTAAATGGACAAAGAGAGAAGCTCCACAGGTCTTGCAATAGGGAGGGGAGGGACTGACAAAGGTACACACACACACCTTTATGGAAGAGAATCAGTGTCTCTGACTCACCTGAGATGAAGAACAGGAAATCCAGAGAAACAGCAAGAATCATTCTGAGTGAGATCATCAATGTAAAAAAATAATGAATAATAGTATGTAACAAGGAAACCTTCATTTATTATACTGTTAATAATGAAATAGATAACAAATATTTTTATTAGCTTCCATCATAAGTTAAGAAGTGTTTGTATTCTCCTGTAAAGGTTCCAGATATGCAACATATACATCATGAAATTAAATGAGCTTTTGACCTCTAAATTGTCTCAGTTGATATTGCAGAAGAGAAATGTTCATGAGCATGAAAGATCAGCCATGAAACTACACTTGTTATCTATTCACCTCTATATTCACAATTTCTTAAATCACCATTAAACTAATTCGAAGTTACTGAGATGTTTCTTACCTGCATAAAGCAGCGCTCCTCTCCTGAACACAAAGAACCAACACAGAGAACAGGAAGGGCTTCATCAGCTTATACATGGTCAGTGAGGATGTGGTTAAGGCCTTCTTTGCTGTCTACTTTAATACTCTGACAGGTGATCTGTCTGGTTTTGTTCAGACATATTTTAGCCATTAAGAGTTTCATTAAATGTAGTGCATAAAACTATTATTCTGCAGGTTATTGTTGCAACAGTTCTGAGATGTTAAAAACTGAACAATTTAATCAGCCCTGCATAACCTACTTACACATTTTCTGTGGCACTGTGGGGGTTTCTACAGGACAGCAGATCTGTTTCTTCACGCTAGAACTTCCTGTGTCTTTGAACACCCAGACCACAACTCAGTACTAAAAAAATCACCCACACCATTGTAGTTCAGAGAGAGAGATCTGATGATGAGCACTGAAAACTTCCCTCTATTCTGTTCATAATCATCAGTGATTGAGGAACATTTAGACAGGAGTGGGCTCTTCCTTCCAGAGACCACCATTAATGTTGTAATGTCACCTCCTCTCTAACTCAGACCCTAGTGCAGCAGTGCTGCTCCGACAGGCCTTGTGACCTTCAGAGCAGGACACAAAGACTCT
>JBBMFX010000080.1:16153394-16166899 GCA_037832545.1 Rhabdalestes septentrionalis | reverse complement strand
AATGACCAAAAGGCTTCAGACATATAACGCACCAACCTGGGGAAAAAGATTAAGGTGGAGATGGTTGCCACGGCCATTTGATAAGTAAATCGCGATTATAAGCACTTACAGCAATTGCTGCCTCCCAGTGGCCAGATGGTGCAGTGATACCTGTACTTCCTCAAAAAGGGCACTATAGCATTAACCAACTGAGTCTAGTTTCTATACATTGGCGGTTACTGAGTCACGAATCTACATCCTCTTCGTCACCAAATTCGATTGGTAATGATGATAGTAAAACAATAACATGTTTGGATTTGTGTTGATATTTGTTTTGATAAATGCACTTATCTTGTATATGTGAGGTCCTAATAAAGTCATAATTTTTACACTCATGTATCTGAAGGAGGTCTGAGTGTTAGGCACAATAGAGCAGAGGGAGGGGTCCAAACTTGATTTACAGATTCGGATTTAACACGTAAAATGTGGTTTAAAGTGGTTGTAATTAAGGCCATTGTTCAGAATGCTAAGTTTAGCTCAGTTGTTTCCCTTTCCTTTCTCTTTCTGAATCGGTTTAAAGATATTTATATTTACAAATACTACACATAAACGTACGATAGCAGCAGGGGTGTTACTAAATGACTGAAATGTGAAAGATGAGAAGAGACAGACTGATGGAGAGTCAAGTGCATATCAATCAGTCATTGGTGAACTTTTTGGTAGAATGTGCAAGTAATTACAACAACATTCCTCTAGATGGCAGTATAAACCAACAGTAGATGATAAACTCTGACATCATCACCACCGAGGCCAATCAGAACAAAGAAAACCACAAACAGACAGAGAGAGAGAGAGAGAGAGAGAGAGAGAGAGAGAGAGAGAGAGAGAGAGAGAGAGTTAGTAGTCAGAATAAAAAACTCAAGTATAATATAATGTAGTTAGTAGTCAGAATAAAAAAACTATTCAAGTATAATGTAATGTAAAAATCACAATATAAAACTACATTACAAGAGCTTAATGAATTTAAGACCTATGTGGTTCACTAAGCAGAGAGTCAGAGTCTGTATGACCTCTTGTCTATTTCTGTTCTCCACAGTCACAGGAAATGACATCACTCTCACTGAACTGAGCACCACACTTTTCAAACTCTCCTCACGTTTTGTTCTTACTTTTATCTGTTCATCAGAGTCCCATCCTGTCCAGTCCACTGTGGATCAGCTCCACTTGTTCATCTGCAGCAGCTGAAGCTAAAGCTGAGCAGCGTTTCTCTCCACAGCTGAGAGAGTCTTTGTGTCCTGCTCTGAAGGTCACAAGGCCTGTCGGAGCAGCACTGCTGCACTAGGGTCTGAGTTAGAGAGAAGGAGATGAAACAGGAGGAATCTGATCCTGAAGCAGCTCTGAGAGGAGATGAGTGGACACTTTTTAGATCAGCTGTAAGAACAGGAAACAGAAGGAGTGCACTGATCTGTCAGTAAAGAATGAGGGACTACAAACCCTTCACCAGTCTGGGAGTTTACCATCAACATTAATGGTGGTTTCTGGAAGGAGGAGCCAACTCCTGTCTAAATCTTCCTCAGTCACTGATGATGATGAACAGAATGGAGGGAAGATGGAGTTCCAGTGTTCATCACTGGAGGGAAAGTCCAGAATCATCAGATCACCTCTAACCCATAATGTGTGCTGTAGTGTGATCTCAGAAGTGCGAACTCTGTGTGAAACTGGCGAGTGTTATCTGATTATGCTAATGAAATGTGATATGTGTGGTGAGAGATACAGGAAGCTCTAATGTCAGAATTAACAACCACTGCCCAGTTGATGCACAGTTTCGTAGAAAATTTACAGGAAGGTCAAAAACAGTTGATTAGGCGACTCAATTTGCATCTTCTCAAAATACATTCACGGCAAAATATTTGTGTGCTATATTGTATTTTAGCTGTCGATGGTATAAAATGTATCAAAACTAAACCAAACAGAGCAACTGGCAAAACATAAATAAAGAAATAGAAGCAGGTCTTAACCACATCCTGTCTGACTGATGAAGCCCCCCCCCCTGTTCTTTGTATTTGTTCTCTGGTTCAGGAGATGAGTGCTGCTTAATACATATAGAAAATATCTCAGTCATTTCAAATTAGGAAAGAATGATAAATTGTAATTTGTGGACAGAGAAGCAAATGGTTGAACAAGAGAAGTGTCACTGCTGGTCTCTCGCGATCATTTCTGGTCTGAAAGATCTACTGAGACTTTCTGGAGTTCAAGAGCTCATGTACAGCACAGACATTGCAGCACCAACATCTCGACTGTAAAACTACTCATTACAGAATACGACTCTGGTAGACAGAAGAGTAAATGTATGTATAAATGTGTTTTCTCTGTCTGAACAAAACCTTATATTGGGGCAGGTGATAGCCTAGTGGTTATCAGCTGTCCCACATAAAAGATGGTTAAGTGTAGAACACCCACCCTCCCACACAAACACACACACAGACAGACAAAACTTACCAGAGTGTTTCCTAAACAATACATTAATTAATAAAGACCTATTTTAAGTTTCAAAGTTTTTCACTTTGTGCTGGTGCTTTCTTAATGTACATGTTATTCTTGAGTTTTTAGTTTGTTTAACCTGTGCATTCTTCATTGTTTGAGTGATTACATCATGCGGTTTGTCATATATTTTAATTTTAACATTCAGAACGTCAGTATGGATTTTTTTCAATTAAAATTAATTGAAATATCAATTAAAATTTGGACTATTTGGTAGGTGCAAGTTATTTTAGTAGACTGATTACTTACTGGGATTTGTACTAGTGGTACCTGCAACATGCAGGTGTGAAGAACTACTTTCTTACAGAGCGTTGACTCTCATGTTATTTTATTGCAAATACATTTCAATGTAAATACATATAAACTAACAGTCTAATTAAACTTAAACTGTTAAACAGCAGCAATAATGTTAATAAATGGCTGAAATATGAGTGAGCAGAAGAGACAAACTGAAGGAGTGTTCAGAGCTCCAGATATCAGTCAGTCAGTGGAGCTTTACAGTAGAGTGAGCTACGTTCCTCTAGGTGACAGTATGGAACAGCAGTTGAGCACAAACCACCTGTAACATCGTCACCACAGATAGCATAAAAAAATACACCACATGTGTAGAAAATTCTAAGAATAATAACAATATTGGACAATGCTGTGCCTCCAATTTTCTGGACCCAGGTTGGGGAAGAATGTCCCCTATTCCAGCACAAAGCGAGCTCCATAAAGACACGCTTGGGTGCTGGAACCATTATAGCAGGGAGGGGATAATCCCCCTATTTCATTCGTTCATTCATTTCGTCTCCCCACGTTTTTTCCTGGACAAAATTCAAGACTCTGCACGCCCACACCCCCAAACAACCAAGACTTTGCATGTGCCCTCTGAGAAACGTAGAATAATGCATTCCCCCAACATTGACCTCAACACCATCCAGCATCCTTCCAGGATAAACTGGAACGGAGATTGTGATCCAGACCTTCTCGTCCAATACCTCATAAATTCTCTACAGAATGAATGGATACAAATTCAAACAGAAACTCCTAAATCTTGTAGACACCTTGCAAGAAGAGTTGAAGCTGCAAAGGTGACCAATTCCATGTTAAAATATATGGATTTGAACGTAATGTCAGTAAAGTGGTGGTATAGTGGGCAGTGTTGGGCAAGTTCGTACTTTTTACTGTCATTTCAAAGTTATTGTTACATTACAATGTTACTGTATTTAAAATGTTTTACACTACTATTACATAACTTTTAATTTGCTCTCACCAAAATAACAGGAAATGTGGATTTGGAAATCTAAATATAGCTCTTGACGCTCAAGTGTTTCATTACACCGACAGTGGAAGGTGATTTGGTATCTGACTGAGCGGCTTATAAAAACAGTACTATTCGACGGTAGTTCAGTTGCAGGTTGACTCATCATTAGCGTGACCAGATTTGAGATTGTGAAGAAGAGGACACCTTAGCGCTTTTTTTTACCAGCTCGGCCGTGGTTCAGGGGATTGATATGTTTTATTCGCATCTCTGGCCTGCAGGCGTGCACGGGACGGCCGTTCTGTAATTTTAGTTTATGAGAGACACCCTTGACTGCCGATCTGGACTTTTGGTTTATCAGAGATGCCCATGACGTAATGAATGTTTAGGCAGCTAAAAATCCTGGACGATTCTAAAATTCTGGTCAGACACCGGATGCAGGTTTTAGAAAAAGGACATGTATGGGGGAAATAGCACATCTGGTCACCCTACTTATCTCTCTATTCTGACTACAAGAAATGAAACATTGTGAGCGGACTTTCTCCTCTGCATGGAGAAAAAATCACTTCATTCTGGGTTAAACATGCATTGTACCGCGCGTTACTGACGTTTGTAACGAGTGAAACATTACATTTTTTTCTGTAATGCCTACATTGCCGCATTACAGCAATATGCAAAGCATTACAGTAATTCATTACTTTTGTTACATGTTACTTCCAATTGTGGTAGTGGGCAAGACACTTTGCTCTGGACCAAGAGGTCAAAGATTTGAATTCTACATTCAGCATACCACCACTGGGTCTCTGGGCAAGACCACTAAGATCAAGTTGCCCTTCGGAGACTGTCCTCTTTAGTTAGAAAATGGAAGTCGCTTTGGATAAAAGCCTCTGGCAAATGCTGTAAATGTATATTTCTTGTTAGCGTCCCAAGATTTTTGACATGTTGTATATTTGCTGCAATAAATTAATACCAGGGGCCAAAAATCTTACCTGTGATTTTGGGGTATAACGGCTGTCGGGGCTCACAAGATACCCCCCTTTGGGTGCAGACACTCGAAAAGAACCTTTTTGCTCAAATTGAATCATGAGAAAGATTTATTGTACAATCATCTGCAGATCGGGGCAGGATAAGACACAGAGAAAGCAAAGTCTGACTCCCCGTCCTGACCTGTTCCAACTTCTTCACACAGAACATCATATTTTATACCCTTGTCCTATGTAATCTCTAGAAAACGACCCATCAGGAGGTGTAAAAACCTAATTGGTAAAAGTTTTTTGTCACGCACGCATACTGAGCAGTACGTCACTTCTCGGACGACCCCAAATCTCCTTAGTAACACAAAATCTCTTGAGAGACGGCCTTCAAGATTTTCCACAGGACAGAGAACTTCTGATTAACATTAGAATATTTTGTCTAAGCCATTATCATATCAACACGACCCTGTAGAGGCTTGGAGCCTCAGAAACTAGGAATATAAAATAATGAATGACTGAAACTGTATAAATGGATACAGAATAAAACACTCATTCAAAAGAAATTAAACATTACAAAAATAAATGCTGATTTTTCCACGACACGGCCCACCACATACAATTTCTCACACCACCCATCTTTGGGCTCCCACAAATGTGAGTTCCAAGTAGTATTCAGTAAAACCAAGTTTTCAAGTATTTTCAATACATTGTGAAACTACTCAGTCAAAAACGATGCGGGTGAATCTTTTTATGAATATTTAGGAAAAAATGAGAGGGCAAAAGAGCAGTTTCTCAGTGAGGACTGTGGGCAGCTGTGGGCTGCTCTCGTTTACAATACTGTAGGAGAGTTCCTCTTTTTTAGTAACGCTGGGCTCTTTCGTTATTTCATCAGTGTTCAGAAAATAGGAAACTGTTTTGACGTTTATTACCTAAAAGCTGCTTCTTGTTTCTTCAGTTCCTGTTCAGAGAGTAACTGGAGAAGAGGCTGCCAGCAGAAAGGTAGGACATGTTTTAATTATTATGATAGTACAGTACATTTCTGATCTATGTGTTCATTAGTGCAGACGCTACTCAAGGCTTTACTAAAAGCTTTACGAAGCCCAGGTCAGAACACATGTCATTACTGCAAAGTTTTTTATTGTCTGTTAAAAGCTTATTTTACTTCTGTAGTATCAGGGTATCATGACAGGACCACCACAAAATAAGTTTTAGTCTGTATAAATATATACTGAAACTAATTTATAAGACTTTAATTTAATCCCTAATTATCAAAAACCACACAACAGATGGACAGAGGTGAAAATTAAGCAGATAACTGCTTAATTGAGTGTGATGTTACACAAGTGAGAATTTACTGTGTAGAAAAATATTAGAGAGCAGTGTGTGGTGGGGACGATGGTGCCACTAGGAATCAAACGAAGTATTTTTTTATCACAGGAGGCTCGGTCCCAAACCAATAGACCACCAGGGTCCCATTAATAAAAAAACATTTTTATCCATTCCAGTTTTTTTTCTAATAAATGTAATGGTTTATATGTATTCCATTGTGTTTATAGACGTTGCTACAGTGATGTCCCTCCAAGTAACTCATTTCACTTCTCTGGTCTTTCTACTGCTGCTTTATGGTGAGTTGGTTCTGTTGTATCTTGAGACATTCTTGTACAAATGTATTTAACTGTGATTATTAATCACACACACTTTGTGTGTGTGCAGTGTGATTATTTTTGCTTCTCTATGGCCCCTCTCACTTTCTACTCTGCTTTCAGCTCTGAGTTCAGCTTATTGCAGCTGATTTTTCCAAACTGGATTCAAATGAACAGCTTTAGAAATGAACTGAAATGTAGACAGTGCCGTCACCAATCGGGGCATTCGAGAACATTGCCACCCCACTCCCCTGATATTTTAGTCTAGGTTTAGTTTAAGAAAGTTGTATTTTAGTATTTTATATTAATGCAGTTCTATTTAACACAATCAAAAGTGTAAAAGCGCTTAGTAGAATATATTAAATTTAAAATGTCAGTCAAGCCTATTACACAATTCAAACTGGGTTATTTGATAATATTACTGTTACTTTATAGGCTCAATAACAATGTGAATCTATTTCAGACATGGAAGACACTTCGAATTTACATTTGTTTTGCCAACCAACGAGGTAGAACTTAGACGTACAAACATATATTTAAATAAAATAAATGAATACCATCACATCACTAAAAATTGCAAATAAAATAAAAATATGTGTGTGTCTGTTACCATAAAACCCACATTTGTAAAACTGGTAAAAGTCTTCACTCACCTGAATATATATATATATATATTTATATTTATATTTATTTATTTATGAACAAATATAGTCTACACAGTCAAATCATAACAATTTAGGTTCAGCCTTTTTGCATGGATATGGGAAAGTCTGCTGATCAAAATGCTGTGTGTGTGAGAGTTTTATGTGTGTGTAACTCGATGTGTGTGTGTAATTTCTCTCTCTATTTCACTTTAATGGCCCTGCGTCCCAACACTTTTGTCTATTCTAGATACAATTAATTTTGGGCCCAAAAAATGAAACACAACCCGATCTGAGCCCGTGCACCTTGTGTAGAAGTCCAGTCCGATACATTAACTGCAATTTTTGGCCCGAGCCCAATTTAAACCCGACCATTTTTTATACATGGGACGTTATAACATTCCTCAACAAATCTACATTTTATATTTCGTTTCGTTATTGCCAAATGACCAGCATTCACATCGCATCTCGTCTCATTTTGTCACGTGAAAAATGTTTGTCGGCGACGATATTTCGTAACAAATTTCATTGACGAAAGCAACAGTAGTTTAGACTTTATGCAGCATTTTTACTGATGGAGACACACACAGTAATAATATACAAATTTCTGTATTTTGTGTTGCAGGTGTTGTTGCTCAGAATGGGTGGAGTGTGATTTACAGCTTAAAATCTATCTGTGTACTAAAGGGGTCTACAGTGAACATGAGCTGCTCTTACTCATTTCCTCGTGGTCTCTCAGTCCAAAAAGCTTTCTGGACTAGGGTGTCCCCTGTAAAAGCTGGAGAACCTCCTGATCTATTAGATGATCTGGAGTACAGAGACAGAGTTCAGTACCTCAGATCTAAACAAACCAGTGACACCCTCAGACTGATTAATGTGACAGAAATGGACCAGAGAAAATATTACCTCAGATTTATAACAAACACATCTCAAGGAGGGTATCAAAATGAAGGAGGAGTTGATCTTTCTGTCACAGGTAAGAACTATCAGCAGAAATTAAACCCTGTACTTGATTTAGTGGTCCTACGCTGCCCTACTGGAATTGGTGCTCAAGTCCAATCTGTTTTACATTAACATTATGACTGTTAGAGAAGCAATTGACCTAAAATATAACTATCAATTACTTTCACCAAAACAATTTCAGTTTTGCAGCTGAATCTAAATCTAATGTAGCTGACATCTAATAAGTACTGAAAGTGTCTTCATTTGGTTAACTGTTCAAATTCCAACCAGGAATATCTGAATTACAATCAGAATGAAATCCTGAATTAGAATCAGAAAACGTACTAAACCTGAAGCAAATTTTAAGTTCCATATTTCAAGTTTATATACAGTTTAAAGCTCATTATCATGCACCAAAAATAAAATATTATGACATAATCTTCTATTATGCTTATGATATGACTGCACAGACACATGGAGAAACAGAGACAAGTACAAAACATTAAGATCTAAATATAACAATCCCAGGGTTCTCAGATCACAACGACTGAAAAGGCTCAGATTTGGACAGTGCCCTACAGATCATTAGAGTAAAGCAACAAAAATTGATTCTGGAGATCTACCACCCTAGAGATTACAGATGCAGCAGATCTGGCTCTGATAGAGCTGACTATGTTAGCCAGGTAACTTGAGGACTGTCCAATACGAAGGTCCCTTACCTTCTTATATATTGGACAGGATTGACTTTAGGCTCACATTTTCTTGTGTTGAGGAAATTCACATTTTAATCATTTTATTCATTTATTTCTTTATTCCTTTACACATATTCACACTCAGTATTCAGTCAGTGAGTCAGTGATACAGTTATTCATTTATCCAGCTCCTGATTGTTGTGTGATTCATTTAAGCTTAAGCAAAATCTATGGTTAGAAGTTAGGGACCTATGGTCTCCATGCCTTACATCTTAGAAACAAATTTATGAGTAGTGTGTTCAAAAGGTGTTTCTCCAACCACGTTCTGGTGTAATAAGTAGCAAGGACATTCCGACAGCAGATTCTATGGCCTTTTCATTACATTGTCAGCCTAGTGAAGCCTTGTTTCATGCTCAGCATCCTCTTGTTCGATAAGTTAAGTGGGCCAAAGGTGACCATGTGTGGAAGAAGTGTTCTTCTCTTTTCCTAATGTAACAGACATCATTTTGTGCTGTTATGTAGCACAAATTCTGAATGTACTTACGCTCATTATGTATGTGTGTGTAATGCATTTTCCCCTTGGGGCTTGCCATAGTTGAGCAGGGGCATGCGCACTGGAGGCTGGAGTGTGAGAAGGAGAAGTGTGGTTTAAGAAATAAAGTTAAGATAATTTCATACGCTCCCTTTTTATTGTTTAGTGTTTAGGCGAACCCTGCATGAACGCTCAGTCACACTAATATGGGCATGGTCCCCGGGGAGGTGTCGGTGCATTAAGGCTTCATAGGACCTTTCCTATATAACCTGTAACACAGAACGGATAGGCAGAGACGACTTCAGAGGCTCTCCAGAGACTCTGAATCTAATCCCTCCACTTTTGCAATTGTGTAATAAACTTTTCTGATTTTTCTTGAGCAAGGCAATCCTTTGTCATTTTTGGCTGGCTCTTCGCACCCTGTGTCGAGCAATTTGCGCCGACACTTGCTAAACAGGAATTTTGCTTTGTGAAACAAGCACCTCCCTACAAGGGTTGAAAAGGTAATAGATCTCAAGCATCATCAGGACTAGGAACCCAATGGATAAACAAATAATCAAGCCAAGTCCAGTCAAGTGTTGTTTTTTTTTTATAGCTCTTTTCCTATTTTAATTGTTTGTGTCTTACGTTTTATTATTTTAAATGTTTATAGTGTTTGATGGTGCATGATAGTGGTGTAAGTATGTAGGACTAATTATATTGCATTATAACTTTGTATTGTTTGAAATAAGAAGGGAAGAATTCATCAGTCAAATGTTAACATCAAATGAAACTGTACTGGTGGAAAGACACTATGTTTTAAAATTCTTAATTTGAATGAATATTTGCTTTTTATGACAAGGACTGATGCTAATTTAAGAAATCAAGTTGGTGAAAGCTGAAAAATATTTTATATATATTAATTTTATAACATTTTGGGAGTGTAAACAGGAGGCGGCCATTTTTGGCCACGAGGACGCTGAGTGTGAGTTTTGTGAACTTTGCTTTCCCTGCAAAAAATAAAGAATGCATAATAATCAGTGTTGTTGTTAATCAGTTCCAGACTTTACTGTTAGTAACACAAGAAAATCCAGCAGCATTGAGAATATAGTTAATTTACATTTTGAGGTTGTTTTCTAACAAGTTCATAGTGCAAACAAACTGGTACTTGAAGGATAAAAAAAGAAAAAAAGAATGGAAATTTTATACTTATGACAAGTACTGATGTTAATTAAACACTTTCTGCAGTAAAAATTTCAAAAAAGCATAAATATAATAAAAATCACAGATAATCTGTTGGTTTGCCATTTTTGGCCATGTGGACACTGAAAGGGTCACTAAAACAAGGACGGCCAGAGGGTTAAAGAATGAATTACTTCTTGTTTTATTTGCATTTCCAAGTGAGGCTTGTTTATGTGTGGATCAGCTGCTGAGGGTGGGGAAGGCAAGAGGACCAAGCACTTGAGGACTGTGGAGTGTGTTTTTTATTTCTCATTCACAGATCTGCAGGTGGAGGTTCCTGAGAGAGTGATGGAGGGAGATAAAGTCACTCTCAGATGTAAAACCACCTGCAGTCTGTCTGAGAGTCCAACATTCACCTGGTTCAGAGATGGACGTGCTTTAACCTCCAGTTCTGAACGACGCCACATGAAGTCGGTCAGGAGGGAGGATGCAGGCAGGTATCAGTGTGCTGTACTGGATCAGAACCTTCACTCTCCTGAGGTCACTCTTAATGTCAGATGTAAGTACAGATTCATTCATTCAGTCTCAGAAAACAAACCAAATTAAAACAACTTTGATGTCAAAAATGGTATTTGGTACTAAGATTAATTTGGTAAAAAAATATTTTAATTGCCTCTAGGTGTGACTATGTGTTTGTGTGTCTGTCCTGTGATGGACTGGTGGTCTGTCCAGGGTGTTTCCACCCTTCACTCTCTGAGCACTGGGAGAAATTGCAAAACATTAAAACTCTGGTTCTGTGTCACAGTCTCTTCTAATCCTGTCCTGTCTGCACTTCTGTAGTTTTGTGTTGTTTGTTCTGTGTCTGTTTTTGGTTTTTGTGCAGCACCATGGTCCTGGAGAGTGTATACTGTATGTCTGAAATGATAAGAAATACACTATATGTACAAAAGTATTGGGACCATGAATGTAAATTGAAATCCACTTACTTACTAATGAATGACAATCTTAATGCTTCAGCATACAGAGCAGCTCCATAAAGACGTGCTGGAGGAGTTCAGTGTGGAGGAACTTGACTGGTCCACACAGAGTTCTGACCTCAACCACATCCAGCACATTTGGGATGAACTGGAATGGAGGTTGTGATCCAGATCATCTCATCTAACATCAGTGTCTGGCCTCATACATTCTGTAAAGCATAAATGGACACAAATTCCCACAGAAACTCCAAAATCTTGTAGAAGCCTTCCAAGAAGAGTGGAACCTGTTATGGCTGCAAAGGGGGACCAACTTCATATTAAAATCTATTAATTTGAATGCAGTGCCAGTAAAGTCCCTGTGTGAGGAATGGGCAAATGTCCCAATACAATTGTCCATATAGTGTATCTACTTGGCTTGACATGATGTGGGTATCAGGCTAATAGGAAGAATAGATGGATGGGTGGATAATGCAAATCTTGATATGTTTAAAAAATATCTCTTTTACATTTCAACATTTGTATTTCTTGATGTTTCCTTTGCCTAGAATTTATGTCTAAAATGACAGATCTTTGAAGTTTTTGTCATTTTTAAATTATTTTAACATATACAGATCCTTAAAGAGCAAGTTCACAGTTCAAAATAAAGACAGTGTTTTTTCCATACAACGAAAATTGATTAAAAAATAAAGGATATTCATTCCAAGTTATTGTCCAGCATCTACGTTTGTACATTTTTAAAAATGTACAAAAAATTGCTTAGTTTTCTGTAGCCATTGCTTATTTAAATAGACTCTATTAAAAGGAAAATGTGTTATTTTACCTCTAGATCCTCCAAAGAACGTCTCAGTTTCCATCAGTCCCTCTGGAGAAACAGTGGAGGGCAGTTCAGTGACTCTGACCTGCAGCAGTGATGGAAACCCGCCTGTGCAGAACTACATCTGGTTTATAGAAGGTAGAAACTCACCTGTAGGATCTGGACACAGTTACAGTGCTCTACAGAGCGGATCTTACTACTGTGAGGCTCAGAATGAACACGGCTCTCAGAAATCAGCTGTAGTGACGATTTCCTCAAAAGGTATTTTAAGAAATGCCGGTTTATATAATAATTATTAACTTCTCAGAGACATTATGGTTTTTTATAGATTGTTTAAAGATAATCAGAAATGAGGCTGCTCCATCCCAAAAGAAAGAATGTTTTAAACATCTGTTCTGGTTCTGTGTGCATGCTTGTCTCAGCAGGAAGCTCCATGATTCTGTATGTGGGTGTTGGTGTCGGATTCTGTGGGATGGCAGCATTTATTTCTATTGTTTTTTTGATGTGGTAAGAATGAACATCTAAAGGAACATAGGTGTGATTTAATGTATTTTCAGAATTGTTCTTTTATGAAGTTAAAAGTACCAATGAAATCTGGCAAATGAATGCAATTACAGCTTACTAAGACTAATAGCTTTATATACATTCGATTAAATAAAGTGTAATTGACGATGAGGCAGATAATGAGAAATAGTAGCAGCAAAGTTCAGATATATAATCAGACAATAATAAATAAAATAAATAATGAATGTAGTATTTCCTGAAAGCAGGAAAAGAAAGAAGAAGAGAAGCATGGAGGTGCATCAGGTGAGCTTTAACTGTTTCAGAACTCAGATCCGCTGATTCAGTCTAGTTCAAACACAATCTGCCAATTATTCATGGCACCTCAACACAGAAACACGACAGTTTGAAAACAGCAGAGTGAGCAAGGATTTTAAGACTTAGAAACATTTACTGAAATTTAGTTGAACTATCAATGTTTGTATTAATATAATTGTTTGATGATTTGGGCTGTAGTGTGTACAATACTTTAGAGGAAGAGGACATCACTACAGATAAATGAATACTCTGGTACAGGGGCGCCACCAGAAATCTTAGGCCTCATGAAAGATTAGAATTTTGCCCCCCCACCCTTTATTAAGATAATATTACTAGCCCCTAAAAGGGCTCCATGCCGGTGCTGGGCCCCTAGAAACGTTCTAACATTTCCCCCCCTTGGCCGTGCCCCTGCTCTGGTACAAAGTTAGATCTGCTTCCAGACTGTTGGTCTGTGTTCTGAATGTTCTTGATGTTGGTCAGTAGAACTCAAACTGTTCATGTTCTCTGACCCTCCTCTCTCCAGAACGTCGACCCCAGTGCTGAAGAC
>JBBMFX010000080.1:16126464-16136955 GCA_037832545.1 Rhabdalestes septentrionalis | reverse complement strand
GATCTAGCATGTGCCCTTTGGAATGTGTGGGGGCATCAACATGTTGCTGCAGATTAAAACGGTCGAGCAGATGGAGATACTCTGCAGCAGAGTGACATGAAGGGGTGTCCACATGTATGTTGAAGTCTCAGAGTATCACAATATTGTCAGAAATTTGGCAAAGTGTACTGAAAAGGTCTTGAATTTCTGGAAGAAAGGTTGAGTTGTTTTTAGGAGGGCAGTAGATGAGAAGAACGGTTAATGAGAGAGGAGGCTTACATTTAAATACAAGGCATTCAAATGATGACAATACAGGTAGTGGGATGGCGAATAACTCCAGGCCCTGATGATGTATCACAGCAAGACCCCCACCCCGGCCAGTGCTGCGTGCCTTCTCAAGGTAAGAGTAGACAGAAGGACAAGCTTCATTAAGAGCTGAAAATATTTCAGGCTCATGCCATGTTTCTGTAAGGCATAGGAGATCCAGGCCATTTTCAACTATATGATCCTGTATGAACGAGGCCTTATTTGTCAATGACTAATCATTAAAAAGTTCCGTTTTTGCCAGTGTAGGAGTGGCAAGTCTCTGTAGAGTGCGCAGCAAGTTTTCCGCCAAGCCTAGCGGGCAGCAGTCTCCCGACTCTGTGCTTGTCACATAGATCCAGCACGACAGTGTTCTAATGACATGAGTGGCAAGTGCCGGGTCTTGACCAGAGGACAGGGATGTTTACAGTAGTGTGGTTGAAGTGACGTTGATAAACGTTCTCCGGGAGCTCCTATGGATCTAGCAGGGGCGTTGTAGAAGTCAGAGTTCCTTGATGGATGATATACACGCTGGACTAGTGTGTGTATTAAGCTTCAAAAACTGAGCGGCAGAATACACGAGCGCCATGTTCACTGCCAAGGAGCTCCGTTTAAGCCAGGTAAGGAAGCCAGAGAGTGCCTCTACCAACGGTAGGCAAACCAAAGGAGACAGCAGTTTAAAAGGAGAAAACTTCCAGAAGTTTAGAAATCGAGGAATCTAGGCAGGGAATGTGGCGACAAAACATGCCAGCGTGCTCCCCTCCCCTCCCCTCCACATACACATGCCATACACTCCTACACACACACACCTGTTTGTCAGTCTGTTCTACATCATTGGAGAACGTACTTGGTTGGAGTATTGGCCCACCATCACAGAGGCCCTGGAGGACAAGAGAAACCGAGAGAGATACACCAAACTGAAAGGCCTGCAGCATCAGCTATCAAACTTCGGATGCCCCTTAACTTCTCCACCTGATTTCAAAACATTCGCTTCCTTTCAAACAGCCAATTTGCCGGTCACATCTCTGGAGATGTAATCACAGAAATGACGGAACAAGGTGCAGCTTGTTTGTATTGGTGTGGTTATGTTTGACTTCCTAACACATCAAGCACTATTAAGCCAATTTTTTCTTCATAAATCGATACCATTGGTCAGGCTCTATGTGGGTCTACAAAATCTAAAAAATATTAGCCAATGAAAAGTGTTGAAAATAGTTACACCAATTTTGATGACACATTATTCCTTTATTTAGAATTTTCCTGAAAAATAGCCGTTTTGCAAATGTGAGGTTTCGGCCGGACAGCAAGCATATACTGTACAACAGGGGACCCACAGATGTTGGTAATTTTTAGGTGGTCATGTTTAATCATAGTTTATACAATTTTTGTAATGATTATAAAAATTACAAAGACGGACTAAAAGCAGTGTTATGAGTTGGTCTTTGTGTTGTAGTATTTCTAAACAAAAGGAACTTTAATGTCCTGTCTTCCGAACCCAGTATGGTTACAGGATTGGCTCTGCTGTTTCTAGCACAGTGTGATTGGCTGAAGCTCTGTCTGTCTGTGATAAGCACTTAAAGCTCAGTGCATTATTTGTGTGAATGTACGATGTAGGAGAAAAAATTTATACTGACATTTCTGTGATTTGAAATTATAGAACGCATCTCATTTGGTGTTGATTCATCAAGTGTTACACGGTAAACCGACACAAAAAAAAATTCCGGGATATCCCATCCCTGTATTAATGATGTATTTTTTAAGATTTAGATGGAAATACAGATTTCTAGACCTTTGGTACTCCAGGTTCCAGCCAGGTAAGAAATTAAAATAATTGTTGCTTTAAAAAATATTTACCGTAAAATTCTGGACTGTAAGCCCCTTTTTTCTCAAACTTGAGTGCAGCTTAAAATAAGAAGCGGCTAATGTGTGTTTTTTTTCCATGCCGGCCAAAACATTTTGTCTCAACCAGAGTTTAGATGGGGACCAAAAAATTTTACTAACCCGACCCAGCCCGGCCCGACACATTAACGGTAATTTTCATCCCGAACCCGATTTAAACTTTTTTTTTTAAGTTTTAATTTGGGCTGGGAATTTAACGCATTAATTACATTAATCACAGAAAAAAATAAAGCGTTAATATTTCTAACGCAATTAACGCTTTACGTCATCGTTCAAAGTTTTGAGGAACCAGCAGGAAGTCCGAGTCAGATCACTGTTGCCTGAGGAGTCAGAGAGTGCAGTTCAGTGGGATATGGAAGAAAAAAATGCCAAAATGGCAAATAACTTATGTCTTGTGAATGCTTTGCCGATTCTGACTCTGAAGGGGAATATTTGCTGTTTTGCGAGGAGAGTGTGAACACGAAGTACAAACACACATTTATTTCAACACTTTGCCAATCGGGAAAGTGTGGAAGCTGTGAACCTGCTCGTAGTGTCTGTAGGAGAGCTGTTGGTCGAGCTAGAGGCAGCAGGAGAAAATTTTGCTGGAAGTAGCCACATTAGCTTTCTTCGTCTAGACCTCCAGAGGGGCGGAGTCTCAGCGTCGGCCATAGTGTGTCAGAGAGAAAGCTGGGAGACGTAGTTTATCAAACTGTTATATACTGTAACCTAATTCCTAGGTTTGGTTCAGTCAGTGAAAAAATATCATGACCATTGGAGCCTAAGTTATAGGCTTGTATTCAATAATAAATGGTAAAAATCTGCTTCTTGTAAGTCCGTTTATATCTGCAATTAAATGCGATTAATTTATCGCCACGCCATGTAATTAATTAGATTAAAAGATTCTATTTTAATCGCTTGACAGCACAAGTTTTAAGGCTTGATCACAACCCGGCCCGAGGAGAGTGGAAGGAAATATCGACCCGACGTGCGTACAGTGTTCGGGTTTGGCCAGAGAATCTAAACTCTACTCGCATCCAGACCTGGTCCCAGATCTCATATGAGACACATGCGGCTTAAAACCCGGTGCGGCTTGTACAAGTACAAATTTCATTTTCTTTCAGAGTATGCGGCTTTTAATCAGGTGCGCTCCGGAATTTGCAGTACATACATTAAAATTTTATTAGAATAACATCTGAATACTTCCTTTATTCCAAACAACACTCATCTTTTATTTTTGGTTTTTACTGCATATTTTTTTTTATGCATCAAATGCTCATAATGTGTCCCTACAAACAGAAACAGACTTTAACAGCACTGTACTGCAATTTATTTAGCATTTTTACCTGTGAGGGACCTGTAGGGGTACCGGGACACCAACTTTGGTATTGCTGGGACTCGTTCTAAGCTTTGATGAAAGAAATCAGTCTTAGCATTGTGCTTTCACTTCCTAACTACCAGAGTTTTGTCAGCAATTTACTGAATATATTTCTGTTGCACAGCATATATAAAACATAACAGACAATAGGGCTCGTTAAAAAGTTTCTAAAAAAACAGCAATCACTCTTACTTAATACAACCCCCATCTCATAACCACACACACTCACACTCCCTCAAACACACACACACACACACTTACTAACGACCAGTAAGTATTGGTAATGTGACTATTGCATGTTTATATTCCCAGCTATCGCATTTCTCCAACTCAAACCCAAACATTATTCTATTTGTAATAAAAATATTATTTATCATTATTACCCGCTATGTCTCACATTTCTCAGAAATAAATCGTATGTTATGAGATGGCACAGCGCCTGCAGCTCATTGGAAGTGTTAATGTTTCATAAACATCTCGGCTTTATTGGCAGTGCCTCTATTAAAACTTCTGACAGGATCTCGTTTTGTCCAAACTACTGGTAGAGGTCATCTTCGCCTTCATCTCTGTAATGACCCCCAGACCCCTGCCCCGACCCCTGACCGCCTCCGGACTGTGAACTGGAGGGAAACCTGAGAGAGAGAGAGAGAGACACAGAGAGAATGAGTGAAAACACCCGAAATTTCTATTGCTAGTTTTTCTTATAACATAAAGGTAATACTACGATTAATGTCAGGGAGCGATTAATTATCAGACAGACCTGAAGTTTCCAAACCCACGGCTCTGCTGTAGGGTCTGAGCGAACATTTCGTATTTGCGAATGTCGTTGTCACTGACTGAGCGTCGGGCAAAACGCATGGCCTCCTCAAAATGATCCTTCCTGATCTCAGGAACCGGATCATAATCATCATCCTAAGAGAGAGGGAGAGAGAAAGAGAGAGAGACAGACAGACAGACGGAGAGAAAGACAGAGAGAGACTATCATTTATGATTCATTTTGCAAGAAGACATTGAAGTCATTAAATGTGCGTGCGTGTGCGCGCACTGTTGGTTCTCAGTCCAAAGGCCAAATGCTACTGAACAGTCAGCCGCCCTTAGGGACCCTGTATTCTCCCTCTCTGTCCATCTGTGTCCAGCACACACAGCGAGACACAGCCGACCAAGAGAGGACACACCTATACACGCACACACACCTATACACACACACACATACTCTTTACACGCACTGACCATGGCGGTGTCCTTCCTGCTCTGTCTCTCTCTCTCGGCACGGATCTCCGCCTCGATGGCCTCTCTGATGGCCAGTTTACACGCTCTCTGACAAATCTCCGTCAGATCAGCCCCTGAGAAACCCTCTGTGATCCGGGACAGGTATGGCAGGTCCACGTCCTGATACACACACAAACACACACACACATAAAGCATCATATACACGAATTATTACATACTCAATATATTTACACTATATGGAAAGTATTAGGAGACCTGATTTCCAGGGGTTGGGCCCCATTTTTCCAGTGAAGGACAAATTTAAGGCCAGGAGACCAAGATGATTCCAAATGTGTGGAACAACCTTTTCTATTACTTTAGTATACTTTTGTATTTAAATACTGTGTATGTGTCCGTGTGTGTGTGTGTACTTACTTTAGCCACAGGGGACTTGCGGAGGTTGGCTCTGAGGATGGCTGTGCGCGACCCCATGTCTGGCAGAGGGATATAAATCAGCTGATCCAAACGACCAGGACGCAGAATAGCAGGATCAATAATATCAGGCCTGAGAGAGAGAGAGAGAGAGACAGAGATCATCCTGACTATACACTAGTTGTGGAGCCGAACCCGAATACAGTATTACACACCCGAATATACACACACCTGTTTGTGGCACCGATGATGAAAACATTTTTCTTGTTGGTCATGCCGTCCATCTCTGTGAGGATCTGATTGATGACTCGGTCAGCCGCACCCCCAGCATCCCCGGCCCCACCCCCCCGGGACTTAGCGATGGAGTCTAGCTCATCAAAGAACAGGATACACGGGGCGGCCTGTCGGGCCTGTCTCACACACACACACACACACAAGTGGCATTTTCTTTAAACGTGTTTTTCAGTGGTTTTGTTTTTGTTTACTGTGTAACAAATTAAAAATATGCTACACAGTTATGAAAACACAATTATAAAAGAAGGGTTTTCTATATAAAAGTCAAACAGGGTCTGTAACGGTCGAGGGCAGTTTGTTGTATGCATTTGTCTCCAACAAAGATCTGGGAATACTGGCCATATGATTTATCGTTTTTAAGATCAGGGGCGATTCCTGAAACATTTGAGACTACAGCCCCGAAATTCCCACACACCTTGTCAAACACGTCCCTCACGTTCGCCTCTGATTCTCCGAACCACATGGTGAGGAGCTCCGGACCTGTAGGGCAGAAATATAAACCCAAAGGAACATCATTGGTTGAGTTCCTAATATAGAAAGACATTAATACAGCGCCTGGACATTTCTGCTTTAATGTATGATAACCATGGATTTGGCAAACATTTTGCGAACTGAAAAACGAAATGCAGTGTGTGCAAAAGTTTTGGCACCTTTAAAGCCAACCAAATATGTACATTTTTCACTAATTAGGCACTCGCAGGGTATCCGCGGATCCTTAAAAAGTCTTAAATGTGATTTTCCAAAATTAAGGCCTTAAATATCTTTAAAAATGCCTAGTAATCCTTAGATTCAGAGTTCAAAGGTCTTAAAGTACCACAGATACTATATTTTTTCTGGTAATCTCTAAGGAATTGCGTGGATTTCGAATAGGTATTTTGCCTTTTTGTGTAGATCAAACCACCAACATTTCTTGTTGTGTGTGAGTGGGAGAGGGGCTTTTTCAGGTACGCACATTAGCAGTTTGTTGCCAGTGGCTGCGTCAGTCATGGGGAAGTGCAAATGTAACGTTAACTGAATGGAAATGTCACGGTTTGGTACCTCGAAGAATGAAAGCAGAGACATTATGTCCTTTTCCTTTCTTTTATTTTTAAAAACTTTACAAAGTAAATGGCTCGTGGGCCCAAATTAAGCACTAAAAACAGGGCATGCTAGAAAACCAAATATGACCAATGACCGCACACCCAGTGGCGGTCATTTCCCCTTTAAATGTAAAACCTCCAACTCAAAACACCCAACCAAATCCGAGACCTTGTTCCTCCCAATCACTCCAGCAGCTGTTCGTTATCATCTGATTATAAGCTGGAGTGATAGGGAGGTTAGAACCCACAAACAAAAGGAACCTCTAAATCAGCCCTTTAGCGGTTACCCACTGTTATAGGAAAATCCTAAATTTGGTTAAAACCAGTTCCTGACAGTATATATGAGGCGCACTGTATGCTGTGCACGAAGCTTTTTAAACTTGGTTCAGTGGGAGTTGAACATTCAGGGCTCGGAATTTCTCATGAAATATGCTCCCGATATTTCATCTATGCGACGTCAAAATATACAGTGCATGTAGTTTTGAACAGTATATGCGTATTCTCTGTGCTGAATGATGATATGGTGACCGTTCTGCCATTGAGATTTTAGAATGGTTACTAATAGCTGTCAATCACTCAAGTCAGGTGACGGCTAACTACAGCGGAGGTGAAGAAGCAGGAAAATGAAAAGAAAACTGACATATTTCTTTTGCAAACCACCTAAACTTACAAATAACAGCGCTGGTGATCGTGATCATATGGTGAATGCTGATTCACCAACTGAAAAGGAAGCATACTGTTTTAGGAGAGAATGGTTGAAAGACTTGGAGTGGCTCCGCTATGGAAATGGCTCTGTGCATTCCGTTTACTGTAAAACCTGTGGGACGGAATTTGCAGGCAACACAGCATTCGCCACTCAATCTACGCACTTTAAGCGCGAGAGCTTGGTCAAACACAGTGGGAGTGCCAAACAGTTTGTAGTTGTGGTGTATGGCAACACATCGATGCCAAAACTCGAGCATGCAAAATGGATGAACGTTAAAATATCTCTCATAAATTTTAAAGTTGTGAGTGCCAGTGTGGAACTCGAGAGCACAAAATTAAGAATCGAGTGCCCGGTTGTGATAATGCTGCGCGAAAACGTGATTTTTCCTCGTGCGCTGAGTAGAATATTGATGAGCAAACTTCACCATTAGATAGGGCTCAGTGACATTTTTCCAGCAACTTCTTGCTAACAAAATAGCCCCCCAGATATCCAGAGCTTTAACTGAGAACCTTTTACCTTGGACAAAAATAATGGGACATCGTGTGAACAGCGAGGTGAGGGTTTTTTGGTTTATATCTCTAGACTATCGCAATCAAGGGGTTGTTGGAATGAGTGTGAGATATGCTATATTTTGGGAAATACAATTTATAAAATATATTTATATTTTAATACTTTTAAAACTATGGGCTGAGGACCGGTGCCGGTCTGTGAGAAAGTTCCTTGTTAATCTATAATATTTTGTTGTGAAATACAGGCACTTTCATGCTCTGTAGAACAGTTATTTTTCAGCGCTATCAGTTCCAATAAGTGTTCCAGTACTATTTTCAAGGTGATCGCATATTTTGTGCCATTTTGTGAATGTGGGGTCTTAAATTTGATCAAAGTGGCCTTAAAAAATGTCTTAAAAAGTCTTACATTTGGCTTCTGTAAGACTGCAGAGACCCTGCACTCAGTTGAACCAGAGTCTGTGGACTCTAGGATTGGAGCTGGATTAGATCTTAATCCAAGTCAAGTGTCTAAATGAAAAGATTCATGTCTTTTATAATGCCAGGATGTCCCAGGTTTGGTGCCGAGCTGGGTGGCTGAGGATCCTACGTGGAGATTGCATGACATGTAAGGTCTGTGTGGGTTTCTGCCAGGATCTCCGGTTTCCTCCCACAGTCCAAAGACGTCAGGTGGACAGGAAATGCTGAATCGGCCCTCGGTGTGTGTGTCTGTGTGTGCATGCCTGAGTGTTTGTCTGCCCTGTGATGAACTGGTGACCTGTCCGGGGTGTTTCTCCCCATTTAGCCCTTTAAACATAATCCAGAATTCCCCACCACCCTGGTTAAGAGTAAGTGGTTCATAGAATGGACGGATAAACATAATGAAAAAAAATTTAACCTATTATTATATACAAGTAATATTTTATTTGTGTATTAGGGCATTAACGACTTCAGATTTTTTCGACTATTAGTGATGACATCACACCAATGCAGGAAAACGGGTGTCCAACACTGAGACACTTTTATTAAAGTTCTCTGTAACGTTAACAGTCATCATGAAAATTAAACATATCTAAACAAAGGCTGATACCTGGACTGTTCTGGTAAATTTAAGTGTAAACAGAAAGTGGGAGGAGTTTATGCCCCGGCGCTGCTCAGCTCCTCTGGACTGAACTCCCTGCAGTGCTAGCGTTAGCATGTTAGCTAGCGGCGCCATTTCAGAACCGCGCAGAACAGCGGTCCTTTTACTGTACTCACTACCAAACCAAACCCCTTAACATAACCTTAATTTTTACCTTAATTTCCAGGAAAGTAAGGAAAATTAAGTGGAAAAGTGCACAGATGAAGTCTGATTAAAGGGGCAAAACTACTGAATTTTTCCCTTATTTTTAAAATTTAATTAACTGAGCCTCCTGAAGAAAATATCTTATGTTTAGGATTAAGGGGTTTCACACTGACACCTTAAATCCACTTTTAAGGTAAAATTAAGGGAACAGTTTACAAATGAATGGCCACTTTATGAAAATTTGGCATATTTTCAGGAGTAAATGAAGGTAGATTTAAGCATATTTTCAGTACATTGTGTTTCATAGTGACTAACTCCAGTTGCAGGTTCTGCAGGTCTCTATGCTGTTTGTATGTCTAGAGTGAAGTACTCGTCGACTAGTTGATTTTATGTTAATTAAAGTTTTTTTTCATGGTCTATACTGGCTGCTGGAGGGGTAGTTACTAAGTGCTAATTCAAAGGGTATCCAAACACGTGCACCATGTTTTATCCTTCTCACCCCCATTATGTTCAGCAAATGAAAAATCCTTGTACAAAAAATTCATTCTATGCTGACATGCATTTATTTAAAGTCCTTGAAATTAAAAATCAGTTTTCATTTGATCAAGGCTGCTCAAGTTCCTATTTAAAACTATGTGAACACACCACCTGGCACAAAGCAGACACACACACACCTTTAATGGACACGAAGTTGGCCTGGCACTCGTTGGCAATGGCTTTGGCCAGCAGGGTTTTTCCACAGCCGGGTGGACCATAGAAAAGGACACCTCTGGACGGGGTCATCCCAAACTTCAGGAATTTATCTGGGTACTCAACTGGGTACTGAACAAAGAGAGACAGTCATGGGGACAATAATGTGAGATCTAACATTAAAAAAAACAAAACAGCAAATGGCCAGATGAAGGACATTAAACCGCACAGAAATAATCTCTTGCACTCTAAGGATCAAAAATAACCTGAAATCAATAATAATAACACATTAGTAATATAATTATTACTAAATAAATCATAGTAGTGTTTTAGTTGAGTCAGTTGTGGACCAGTCTGCTGGACATGGTACTGTCTCTGATTTCCTGCATTGTTTCTTATTTAAATTAATCAAATATCTCCCTAAAGAGTGTGGAAAAATGTGGGCCCTCATGTGTAATGTAAGCATTGATGGTGTGAGTACTGCTTCTGTGTGGTGTGTAATGTGTGAGTATTGATAGTGTGTAGTGTGTGTGTTGTGAGAGTATTGACAGTGTGTAATGTGTGAGTATTGATAGTGTGTATTGTGTGAGTATTGATAGTGTGTAGTGTGTGAGTATTGATAGTGTGTATTGTGTGAGTATTGATAGCGTGTATTGTGTATATTGAGTGAGTATTGATAGTGTGTAGTGTGTGTTTTGTGTGAGTATTGATAGTATGTAGTGTGTGTATTGTGTGAGTACTGATAATGTTTAGTGTGTGTATTGTTTGAGTCT
>JBBMFX010000080.1:16093559-16113481 GCA_037832545.1 Rhabdalestes septentrionalis | reverse complement strand
TACAGCCCTAATATATATATATATATATATATAGTTATGAAAAATCTAAATCCCAAGGATTACAGGAATACACACCACATAGTTATATTATGACAGGTTCTAACATGTTATGGCACAATTGTGGCATTTTAAGATATGCTATGGCACATTGAGATGGTATGACTGATCATATCATGTTATGACATATTCTAACATTGACATATTCTAAGATTGTTACACAGTTATGACTTCTTTGTGTATCAGGGTTCAGGCAAAACACCTGAGACAGTTCTGGCACACCATGAATTCACCAACTCCAGTGTTGAAAAGTGTGAAGGGGGGAGATTTCCCACTCCAACTTTCATACACCCAAATAGAAGAAAAGAACAAACGTTCCTGACCTGTTCACTTCTGTTCCTCCAGATAGACACAGAAAAGTATCTCATAAAAACTCACAGGAAACAACATTCATCTTGCTCACTGTTGTTTCCCTGAGACATAGCATGGCCAAAAGCTGATTATTCTTCAGCGATAAGGTATCCACCTTCCTCTCTAAATTGGAATCGGGTACTGATGACTTGCATGCTAAACCGATATTGTCACATGACAAAATGAGCAGCGATCTCCGATAGCCAAAGCATTGATTTTCGCTTCAGCGTGTCTGTGTTTTTTTTTTAAATGATTATGTGGATTTGGTAGCCTTATTGTAAGTCTTGGTCTTTATACCATCCTGCTTTGTCTGTTTTGTGTGACCCCTTGAAATACCAACATAGTCTGAGCCATCATTTGTATTCTGGTAGTAACATTCTTTTCTGAATTTATGGAAGATTGGTTTGGGTTGTGTCATTGTTATGTATTTATTTTACAATTTTGTGCAAAAAAAGACCAAATAATGTTTGATTTTGATGCCTATGTTTGTTTACTTTTGTTTACATAAGTGTCACTATGTTGAAGTGAATTTGAATCTTGAAGAAACTTCTCGGTTGAACTGTTTATCGATTTAAAAATAGTAAGCCTATAAAAATGAGAGAAAAAAACACCCTAACCCTTAATAGTAAAGTCTTTAGAAAGAATGAGAAATAAGTAATGTAAATATGAAAAGGAAGTGATGTGTGTATTTTAATATTGTGCTGAAGACTACTGAGAGAATTTGAATGAATTAGACTATAAAAGGCTGTTGATTCTTCAAAAGGAAGAGGTTTGGAAGGTGAAAGATGATGTTCATGAGTGGCTTATAAAGCATACGAGGGATTTCTTGATTACTTTACTTGAAAATATAATTAATTCACGTCATTTTCCTTGTAAAACAACTTGTTATGTAAGTGGGTGTGATCAACCGAGAAAAGGTTTATGATTGCTGATTCAGTAGGACTTGCTGAAGGATACCTGTCCAGAGGGGGATACACCCCCAAATCCAGAGTTTTCATTGGACAGCATTTCCCAGGGGCACGGCTTGTCTCTGGGGGAATTTTCTGTCAGAAGTGCCCGGTGGTCTTCAGTGTATAAATGAGTGAGCAAGAAAGTGAATTTTGACTCTCTGACAATCAACCAGAAAGAAACTGACAACTACAGAACCAGAAAAGTGTTTAAATCCCAGAGGAAACTGCTTGTGTTAAAAAAGAGAAACTTTGAAGATAAATAAAACATTGAACTCTGTACGGGGAAAATGGGTGACAAAGGTGAGTATTTAAGACTTTTGGATTCTTAAGTGAATATAATACATTTTTGATTTTTTTTTCTTTCAGCAAATCTATATTTTTATCAGATTTTGCTTAGACTTGTATTAGACTGTATTTATTTATCCTATAGTACCTGATCTTATTCTTATTTTACATTATTCTGGTGTCTCGTGTCTCTCTCTATCTGTGTACTGTGGCCATCACCACAAACAATTTTCTTCGGGATGAATAAAGTTTTCTGATTCTGATTCTGATATTCTGATATTTTATACGCAGCATACATGTGCAGATTTTTTAGTTTTTGTAAAAACTCTCTTAAATGAATAAGGGTATAAAATATTAAGAACTATTTAATTGTGTCATAATGAGTTGGATTCTGTTTTATATTAATGCTTGTTTTATAGCAAATACAAAATAATAGGAAAATAAATGGCTGGCATTTTGATATAGCTTTATAAAAAATGCTATTATTTATAATGATAACAATGTTGTTGTTACATGCCCCAGAAATTAATTGTATTAATTAGTAAACGTTCAACTGGTTCATTAAATGTTGGTCTCTTTGCAGTGCCCTTACTTGAAGATTTGGACAGTGCAGTTTGGTCTCCATCTTTTGGTGAGTTTTGAGACCTCCTCCTTAAAACCTCTCACTTGTCTTGTTTTCATCAACGAAAATTATGATGAAATATTGATGTTAAGGAACATTTTTCACTTGACAAATACGAGACGAAAAGCGACGAATCGAAATATATAGGCTAATGTAACGAAATATATATATAAAATACGAGATGTGATGCTAACGAAACGAAAGATATTATGTTGTTTTGTTGACGAATTAGAACGAGACTAAATGTGGATTACAAGATAAACATTATGCTAAAATGTTTTCGTAGACTAAAACGAGACGCGACGTTAGTCCCTGTATGAAATGTAGGGGAGACTAAAGTAAATGTCGCTCGACCTTAGAGTTGAACAGCATTACATCCCAATACTTTTGTCCATTGAGAGGCACTGTGAATTAGAGTTTAGATTCTTTGCCCGAACCCGAACTCAAACCCGGCCAGAGACGGAACGTGATCCAGCATTTGAGTGGCTCGGAGCGCTCGGAGTGTCAGCTTACGAAAGCGTGTTTTAAAAAATGTGTATTAAAAAATTATCGGTCTTAAATCGGGCTGGGCGTATCGGGCTGGGCTGGGCTGGGCTGGGTTTCATTTTTTGGGCCCGATCTAAGCTCTAATATAAATTAAATATATCAAGAGTGGACAAACGTTTTGGGACGCAGAGCCATTAAAGTGCAATGGAGAGAGAAATGACACACACACATAGAGTCACACACACAAAGTCTCACACACAAAGAATTTTGATGAGCGGCCTTTCCTATATCCACACAAAAAGGCTGATCCTAAATTGTTCTGATTTGGTTGTGTAGACTTTATTTGTTCAGGAATAAAAATATTCAGGTGAGTTCAGGCCCACACACTGAAGGTGAAGTCTTTTTATGGATTTTATGGCAACAGACACACACATATTTTCATTTTATTTGAACTTTTTAGTTATTTGATGTTATTCACACAGCTTCATTCAGAGGGCCGGTTTAAAAAAAAGATGCCGCGTAAACATCACAAGCGGTTCTCGAGCGATCGTCCATCTTCCTCGCCAACTTTCGCTTCCTGGACAATAAACTGGACTAAACTTGACTTCAGTAAACCACCCAAGTTTAAGTTTACTGAAAAAAAGGATTGTTTTAAGTGTGTGCCATGTTTGCCAAAATGAAACATTTTACAGCGGTTCAGTTCTCAATGTCATTCAAATAATTGTTACATACACACCAGAAATCTTGGGCCCCATGAAAGATTAGAATAAGGCTAGTGTATTGCTTTTTTTTTTTTTTTAAACGGCTAATTCTCTGGGCCTTTTGGCAGTAATGTGGGGGCTTTGTTTCACATTCCTGTCCACTCTATAAACAGGTGTCTCTCAGATTTAGTATTTCAGACAGTGGGAATTACTCTCAGGGAGTGCTGGGATAGATTTATTAGATGTATCTTGCTTTTTAATAGCAGGTTTTCTTCAGTTTCAAATCATCAATTGGCCACATACAGTCTGTTCTGGTTTCATTAAAACACCACTTAGCCACGTGTTGTAAATACCCAACCTGCATTAAAGACTTATGTATTACTGAAGATGAAAAAAAACTGAAACTGTGCCCATGCCACATTTTTGTTCACTAAGAACAACAAAACATGTTATATCACCTGTGTGTGTTGATTGACAGATTCTGATCTGAGGATTATTCTGGTGGGTAAAACTGGAGCGGGAAAGAGTGCAACAGGAAACACCATCCTGGGCAGAGGGAGCTTCGCATCAAAATCTTCACCCGAGTCAGTTACAGAAGAGTGTGCAGAATGTTCTGTAGACCATGGAGGAAGAAGAATACATGTGGTCGACACACCAGGAATTTTTGGATCATCTAGTGAAGAAGAAATGGAAAAACAAATAACTAGGTGCGTTGACATGTCTGTTCCTGGACCTCATGCACTCATATTGGTGATCAGTATTGGGAGGTTCACGGAGGAGGAGAAAAA
Organism: Rhabdalestes septentrionalis; assembly: GCA_037832545.1. Classification (NCBI taxonomy): domain Eukaryota; kingdom Metazoa; phylum Chordata; class Actinopteri; order Characiformes; family Alestidae; genus Rhabdalestes; species Rhabdalestes septentrionalis. The sequence goes on along the minus strand of JBBMFX010000080.1, from coordinate 16,109,241 downwards.
TGCTGTGAAGTGGATTCAGGACAACTTTGGAGAAGATGCTGCAAAATATACCATCATTCTGTTCACGCATGAAGATCAACTGGAGTCTGAAAGTTTGGAAGAGTTTGTCAAGGAGAGTCAAGATCTTCTGCAACTGATTGAACGCTGTGGTCAAAGATACCATTCATTCAACAATAAGAAAAGGGGTAATTACAGTCAGGTCGCAGAGCTGCTGGAGAAGATTGACGCAATGGTGAAGGGTAATGGAGGACAGCACTATACAAATGAGATATTTGAGAAAGCCCAGGAAAAGATCCGTGAAAAAAAGAAGAGAATAGAAAAACTAAAAATGGAAAAAGTAATTTCACTAGGAGCTGCAACAGCAGTCAGAGGAGCAACAGGTACAGTGAGTTTAAGAGTGACAGGTTTTATTGCTGCCTGCAATATGAGTTGAAGTTGGAGTTGTACTTTTAGGAATAGGCCAATATTAATTTATGATGAAGTTAAAAAGAAAAGGAAGTCAGAGCATAAAAAGTGGAATAATAACCTTTTGACAATAAAAAATATATATTATTACCACTAAATGTATCATCTTTAAGATGTGGTGATTGTGTACAAAATTACATTTAAATCCCACAGTGATGTTAAATGTGATCTATTAACTAAACATATTAAGTATGTACCTGAGGTTATTTACTTTAATCTGTTTGTTCAGAATTGCTTATTTTCCACCCAAATCTGATCTTGTGGTACAGATTCAAAAATAATCAGATCCACAAATAATCATAATGACAAATAAAGTACATGTATGTGAATTTTATATGCATCTGTTGAAAATTCTTTGAAATTACAGCTAGTTTGTCTGTGTTGATTGACAGAGTCTGAGCTGAGGATTATTCTGGTGGGTAAAACTGGAGCAGGAAAGAGTGCAACAGGAAACACCATCCTGGGCACAGAGACCTTCAGAGCAGAACAATCACCTGAGTCAGTTACAGCAGAGTGTGCAGGAGGTTCTGTAGAGCGTGGAGGAAGAAGAATCTATGTGATCGACACACCAGGAATATTTGGATCAGGTGACGAATTGGAAAAACAAATAACTGAGTGGATTTCCATGTCTGTTCCTGGACCTCATGCGTTCCTGCTGCTGATCGGTATTGGGAGGTTCACAGACGAGGAGAAAAACGCTGTGGAGTGGATTCAGGACAACTTTGGAGAAGGTGCTGCAAACTATACCATCATACTGTTCACCCGTGAAGATCAGCTGGGGTCCAAAAGTTTGGAAGAGTTTATCGACGAGAGTCAAGATCTTCAGGAACTGATTAAAAGCTGTGGTGGAAGATACCATTCATTCAACAATCAGGACGAGAGAAACCACATTCAGGTCACAGAGCTGCTGAAGATGATAGACACAATGGTGGAGAGGAACGGAGGAAAGCACTACACTAATGAGATGTTTCAAAGAGCCCAGGAAAAGATGCGTAAAGAGATGCGTAAAGAGATTAAATTTTTTAAAATTGCTTCTCAAGCATTAGCAAGTGGAGTCGAAACAGCAGCAACTACAGTAAGAGATGCAACAGCAGCAGCCAGCGAAGCAGCAGCAGAAGTAATCGGAAAAGCAGCAACAGCAGTAGCCGGAGGAACAGCAACAGTTGGTGGAACAGCCGTGGTGGTGACAGGTGCTATTGCTTTAGTAGCCACAGAAGCTGTAGCACTGCCTGTAATAGCAGTTGGAGCTGGAGCAGTGCTTTTGGTCATAGGCGGCCAGCTGGTGTATAGAGCAGTTAAAAAGTCAGTGTATAAACCGCTGGAATTATAATCTTTTTGCTGTCTGGTAGAAATAATTAAAAATAAGAAATACAGCTCCCCTAGTCTTTTCTAAGATGTGGTGATTGTTACTAGGATGACACAAAAAAAAAAAAAGAAATCATATTTGAAACCATATTTATTAACCAGTGCTTTTCATGAAATATGTGTTCGAAAGTTTTATTTGCTTATAGTTTTTTTTTTCTTTCATCCAATATTATAGAACCAAATGACAAATATATGACATTTTCACATCCACGTGAAAGAAAGGCCATTGCACCACTACTGGTGGGAAGGTGGCCCTCCACCGGGACAGCTTATCTCCATTCAGGAAAGCACTGTCCACTCCCCCATAAAAAAAAGGTTCACTTACTAAAGTTTATTTTAACATATTTTAAAATTTTCATTACAATGCACGCACAACATTTCATTAAATTCAACAAAGAGCTTTTCAACCCTTGCCTATAGCCTGTGTGCATCAGCAGGAAATCGCTATGCAATTTCAGCTTGCCTTACACGAGTAAGCTAGCCAGCAGCAGCACTATCTAGCCTCTAGTGTTTCTAGTATTTCAGAGCCCCATTCCTGACGCTGGGTACAAGTTTACATATAAGTGACAATTTTCCATCCCAACTGTTGCTGTCTATTACCCACATTAACATTTTTGGTGCATGCCCTCACACATCTTCTCATTTTCTTTTTCCCTCTGTCTGCCTTGAGCAATTGGAAATTTTTGCTTTCTCCATCCGGATGCAAATACGTGCCCCACCATGTCAATAAACGACAGGCTACCACTCGTCCCCAAGCCCCATCCACGCCTACACCCGCCCCTGTGTACTTTTCACTCTTGACTATGCTCTAAATACACTGTTTAGTATATTTAAGAAACCTAGGGCCTGGCCACTGGTAGTAAGTGATATGAGCAGCATTGCTGCATTGCATCAGTGTCCCATTTTCCACAGCCCAGATCATTTCTTGACACTGAGGCTCTTCAACAAGAAGATCTTCAACAAGTCTCCATATAACAACGAGAACCAGACCTTTTAAAAAACATCTAATGGAAAGTGCACTTGTGCCTTCACTCCCCATTCACTCCACCCATGGCAGTCACCAAATTTGGCCTGCATGTCTGACACAGAATAAGAAATTAGTGTCCCTAGATGGGCAGGTCCCTTTGAGGGGACTGAAGTGGGGTAAAAGATATTTCTTAGGTAATATACGGTGGCCCTGAAGTGCCAAACCACACCAACAAATTACTAAACACAACAACAAATGTAGAAACACAACAAATTGAAAAGCACAACAACAACATTGAGAAACAAAAAAATAAATGAGGAATCAAAAAATAAAATGGAGCACAAAGTCAAATTGAGAATCACAAAATCTAATTAAGAAGTGCAAAAAGCAAAATTGAGAATCACAAAAAGAAAACTGAGGAGCACAAAAACAAAACAGGAAACACAAAAACAAATTGAGAAGCACAATTACATCAAGCACTCCCGGAAAGGGGAGGTACCAGTCAACAACAAGTGACATCACTGATTGGACGACCACACTGTTTGTTTTTGGAACTTAAAGTTACTCTGCCTGTAGCACATTTTTCCAAACATTATAATTCAGTCCCCCTTGGAAGGTGTTCGCGGCTTTTCTAATCGGGCAACCACCATTTTCTCTGAAACTTCATAGTTAGATGGTGTTCAATGAGACCTTTTTAAAGACCCCCCGTTTTGATCCCTGTATAGGTTAAGGTAAAGGGCTTAGATTATCTGAAAGCTGTTTATGTTACTATGAGGGTCTTAAACCCTCTGAGCCCTGTATTTGTTAATGTGAGGGTCTTAGATCATCTGTTCCCTTGTCAAATCCCATGTGTCTTTCTGGAAAGGCTGATGTTCCTCTTGCTGCCTGGGTCAGTGCTCGTGCATTTGGATTGCGTTTACCACAACCCACAAGACAAAAAACACACAATATTTTGAAAATATGTGTATAAACAGACAAGAATAAAAGATTTATGAAATGTATATTAGTAAAAAATATTAGAAACTGTACTTAAACAGCAGATTTATAAAATAAAACTAGTCAAGTCAAGTCAAGTAGGTTTGCTATTTTGAGCATATACACATATTACACAGTGCTACCAGGACAGCGCTACCAGGACGGCATTGCAACACAAAAACTAACTAACTAATTAACACCAAAAGTATGAAAGGACAAGAGTATGCAAAAAACAAAACAAAAAACAAAACAAAATGGCAACAATATAGCTGGGGTGTAGTCATCTGTGGGCAATCTGCAAAACCTGTTTGTTTAAGGCAAGTGACCCAGTTCCTCCTGCCTGACTCATTTAACAGCACTACTTTGAAGGTACTGAGGTTTCTGGATTTTTCTCTTGTGGTTTGTGCATCTCTGTCATTCTGTGACTGAACATTCTGGGAACACTGTAAAAGTTTATGTGGATAAAAATATTGTGCTTGTGTTAAACCAGATTCAAGGAGTACTGTGTTTCTCTTGGTGAAAGTTTATTTCTGTTCTTCTGTATTTCTGTACCCTCAGAACCTCTGGAAGAGACATTCAGAGTGAAGCACTAGATAGAAATCTTACACAGTAAATGTTTCTTACCTCATTAGCAGGCTGTATTGCTAAACATAACATTTGCATCTGCACCCCAGATTCTCCCTCTCTGGTTTTCAAAAAGAAGCACATCCAGGACTTTGTACAAATCCCCATCAAAGACAGTATGACTATAATGATCACACCAGCTCCAAAACCCTTCAGAAGAAGACTTCAGCTATAACAGAAAACAATCCCCAAAATCTGCCTCTCCTTTCTCCTTCTTCTCTTCTCTTCTATTCTCTTGTAATGTCATACATCTCATTTGTGTAGTGTCTTCCATTCTACTGTAACATTCTATCTATTTTCTCCAGAAGTTCAAAGATCAGAACATGGTCATCATTTTTGAAAACATGAATACCACTTTCAGTTTCTGGAGAGATGTTCCTCTTCAAATGCTCTTCTATTGAACTAACCCCCTAAGGAGCATCATGGTAAACTTCAAAACGTTTTTGAAAATTTATTCTCAAACAATCTCAAAGTGTTCTTCTTCTTTTCTGTAAAGCACCCCAGTCTGATTACCAGCAGAAACACACGAGGGCCAGGAAGTGACAGTGAGATGCACTGATCTTGTCCAGCTTTCAGTTCTTCTGCATGGTTGTAAATGGAACCAGATGTCCACATTTAAACATCCCTTCACATAAAGTTGATTTTGGATGTATCAGAGCATAACTGCTGCTCCGTTAGTTATCATCTTGTAATGTAGGCAGGTACCATACCAACCATGAAATCACACTGCATTTTATCACAGAAATTGATTCTATTTGTTATTCTTATTATAGCCAGAAAAGGGACTGGTGAGTGGGCTGGACAGGTGCATGTGATTTGCCCTAACCTGTTTGCGACTTCTAGTCACTGGGCACCTGGTCAGAATTGAGGTGTGGCTGTACACAAATCTGAGGCATATGTTGACTGGTGACCATTCAAAAATAGTTGCACCAGTAAATGGAGCAGACGACTACAAGTGATACTGAGCAACATCCCAGTCCAGCCACAAATTCTGAAGGTAATGTGATTATTATATTTAATTCTGTATTTAGTATATGTGTTCAGGTGGAAAATGACTGTTGGTGTAATTTTGTCTTTTGGTTATGCAATGTAGGGTGACATGGTGGCACAGGGGTTAGAGCTGTTGCCTCACAGCAAGAAGGTCCTGGGTTCCACACCCGGGTCGGGCTCAGGGTCTTTCTCTGTGGAGTGTGTGTTCTCCCCGTGACTGCGTAGGTTTCCTCCGGGAACTCCGGTTTCCTCCCACAGCCAAAAACATGCTTGGAACATCCAGCTGTGCATGTGCATCAAGGCAGGCAGAGTTTAATTGTGAATTTCAACAAGGTTTTATCCCCAAAAACAAAGATGTTCGGGGTTCACAAAATCATTAAAAAAAAATACAAAAACATGACATGGTCCAAAGGAAAACAAGAACAGAATCCCATTGGAAACAAAATGGTTTAACAAAGATACAAGAAAACCAGAACAGCTAGAAACAACAATAACTGAGTTCCAAAAGCGTGTTTCACAAAATGCAGACTGACAATATGGTTTACATTAATTTAACAAATACTGAAACAAGGGCAAGGAGTGTAAATACACACAAAAAAATAAGAAACACCTGGGCTGGTGTGGAGACAGGAACAAGACATAGGTAGAGGATAATAAGGAGGAAGAGCTAAAGGATGGGCCAAAATAAAAATAACTCACATGGAACAGACATGGTCTGTTGTTGTTGCTTAGATTATACATGTGCCTTTGTTTAAGACAAAACATTACAAAAAGCCTAAAAACAGGACAGACAGGGAGAACATAACACCAGCATTTTTGCATGCTTTCCACGCACACACACACACACACACACACACACACACACACACACACACCTCTACACAAAAGTGCATGGAACAGGGAAGTCAACAGCACATAACTTTCCCAGTAACACAGACATACACTGGAATATTTAATATCATGCCATTACATGCATGTTTCATGTTAAAAACTGTCATGTTTTATCTGTTTTGACATTATGGTTATGACATATAATGACAGGTTATGACATATTATCACAGGTTATAACATTTGAAGAGGGAAGATTTCCCTCTCTAGCTTTCCCACTTTCAAATAGAAGAAAAGTACAAGTGTTTCAGGCATCCACACATGTCCATATCTGTCACACCAGATAGACACAGAAAAGGTTATCATAAAGATTCATAATAAACAACACCCATCTTGCTCCTTTTTACTTCCCTGAGACTGCTATAGCACAGCTATACCAACATAGTTTTTACTTTGTGCAATAAAATACCAAAATAAGTTTGATTTTAATGCCTATTTGTGTTTACTTTATTGATATAGTGTCACAATAATGAAGTGAACGTTAAGTTGGTGTTAGCACAGTTTTAGCAATACAAAAAGGTGAGGACAAACACAGACAAGTTACAAGAAACAAAACAATTTCACATTTTTATAGTGGTATACTTAGCCTATGTAGAGCTGTCCGCAAGCGATGTGAACCTTGAAAATATTTGAAGAGTTTATCAAGCTGGAAATGGTAAGCTTTCAACTCGCTTTGCTAGTAAAACAACTGGTTTTGTGAATGAGTGAGATCAACCGTGACAGGTTTATGAAAGCTAAGTTGGCATTAGATACTTGTCCAGTGGGTTACACCCCCTCAAGCAAGCCAATTGGAAAGCTCAGTTTTGAAAAACTAATATATTTTTCTTCAGAGTTTTCATTAAATAGTATTTCCCAGGAGTGAATAGTGAGAACCACAGTCCACGGCTGCTCTCTTCAATTTCGATGGTAATGAAGAATAATTATGTTAAGTCGATGTTTTTCTTTCATTAAACGGAGTTGTATTTCTAGAACATGCCATTTGTCCAGAGCGCTGTCAGTCTGACAACACACAGTGCCATTGTATCAGTGCGCTGTCAATCACTGGCGTGCTGCCAAACCCTATAAGATGTTATCTCACAGACTCCTGCTGGCATAACATCAACAAATATGGTGAAGGAAGTGCTCCGTCGTAAATGAGTGAGCAGGAAGTGAAGTTTCATTGTTCAACAGTCAACAAGAAAGAAAACAACAACTACAGAATCAGAAAATCCCAGAGGAAACTGCTTATGTTTCAACAGAACAACTCTGAGGATATACACTGAAAATCGAACTCTGTGCAGGAAAAAATGGGTGATAAATGTGAGTGCTTTTTCCTTACTGGTGTTTTGCAAGGGTTTTCAAGCAACGTTCTCGTGATATGTTTGCATTCCCATGGCAGCAACTTTTACACACAGAGTACATCTGCAGCTTTTCCATTTTTGTAATAATTGTATTAACTGAACTAGGGAACAAATATTAAGAGCAATCCTATAATTGTGTCCTTATGAGTTGGATTCTGTTTTATATCAATGCTTGTTTTAAAGCAAGCATCATAGAAAAATAAATGCCTGACATTTTCATACAGTTATTGAACAACAAAATACTGTCAGTTATAGTGATAACAATACTTCGGTAACATTGCTCAAAAATTGTTGTATTAAGTAAACCTTCACCTTGTTCATTAAATGATGGTCTCTTTGCAGTGCCCTTAGTTGAACATTGGGACAGTGCAGTTTGGTCTCCCTCTTGTGGTGAGTTTTAAGATTTCCTCCTTAAATGGCTCCTCTAAGGTTGGAATCCAGTGAATGTGATCGTTTGGTCATATGTGAACACACCCCAGCACAGTGTGAACAGCACAAAATTCAACTTCTGAAATTAAACCAATCGATCAAGTAAAGCAGGGGGCATCCAGGAACGCTGTGTCCGAAGAGCGGTGGGTGGGAACTGTACCTTATTCAGGGAACCTCCGAGGTTCCCAGCAGTCTTGGAAATCAAACCCACAACTTCCTGATCGCAGTGCAAACACCCTTAACACTAGGGAACCATCTCTCTTGCAGCTACATTCTGTACATAAACTAGCCATCTATCCATCCATTATCTGAATTGCTTATCCTAACCAGTATTGAGAGGGGGGAGCTGGGGCCAGTCCCAGCAGTCATATGGTGAAACAAACTGACATTGCTTCATTTTGTTATTTAATACTGCCATGATGTTACATCAGGGCTGGCAGCCGGTGGACCCAGCACTCAAATTGTGCTCACACACAGTCTACTCATCTACTATTCTTCCATGACAATAAGAAAAGTAATAATAATAACAACATAAAATAAAGCAGAGTGAACAAAGTGAAAGGGATAACATTTCTAAATTAAAAAAAGAAAATCAAAGTTAGAGGAATGATGCTATACTATAGTTATACAGAGGGAAGATATGCAGGAAACAAAACAAGACAGCAAAGAAAAGTCCAGGGATCTATTGAGTAAATGAGAAGGAGAGGAAAGGGAGCACAAGAAAGAAAGAGACATACGGAGGGATGGAGCAAGTGACAGAGAAAGGTGGAAGGAAAGTGAAGACAAACATAAGAATGAGGTGCAGGCAGGCCTTAAAGAGTAGTCAGGTGAAAATAAATTAGCTGGAGATGTCTAATGGATAAAAGGATGGAGGGAAAATATGGAATCTTGGAGGGAGGGGCAATAGGGGACACTGAAATAGAGAATTCTGGAATACAAGTTTAGTGTCATCTTTTCTGAAAGTGTAAAACTGGGAACATAGTGAGCATTGTGATGACTTAGTTTCTCTTGCTTTTAGGAGTCCGTTATCATCAGTTTCAGATCATCAGTCGGCCACTTAGAGGAGCCTTTTCCACCATTTAGTCACATGCTGTATTTTCCGGACGTACATTAAAAAATAATGTGTTAATTGAGCGGAAATATAAAGTAGTAATAAAAACAATCACATGGTTGAACAAAGTGCTGTACACCCATATTAGAGAAAACTCACTCATGTGCCAAAACGAATAAAACAACAAAAATTGTACAACAATAACAATTGACAACAATAAGATTACATAACAAAATCAGCACATCAGACTGGGTCGAAAGCCAAAGAATAAAAATGCCCTTTCATCTCTTCGTCTTCATTGCGTTTTAGGGACATAGAAATTAAAAGACAGGCTGCGTCACACAGGAACAGGCCGTTTTGCAGAATAACCAGGAGGGGCTAAATAAAATAAAATTGGCAAATGTTCTGAGAAAACCGCACTGCTAATCTCCAAGTTAAGAATAAATAAACCATAGGTTTAAAACCAGATTCAGTGTATGACTACATTTTGGAGTAGGACCATTTACTGACTGAATTAACTTAAGAGTCCAGCAAATCTAAAAAATCCTTTACTAGAGGATTCTCTGGGCAACATACATGGATGTTAAAATCCCCAATAATTAAAACTTTGCCATATTTAGGCATAACATGAGCCAAGATGTCAGAAAAGTCACTTAAAAAGTCCTTATCATATCTCCGTGGACGATAGACCATCACGCAGAGAACAGCAGGAGAATAGTTCACCTCAAACAATATTCGTTCAAAGCTGGAGCGGAAAAGTGGGGAAAGCTACTGCTTACAGCAAAATTTCGATTTAAAAACAATTGCTAATACTCCACCACGACCCAAAGTTCGCGGGGGGTTAAAATACAAACAGTCGTTCGGTAGAAGCTCCAAAAACGCGCTAGCGTCAACAGGAACCTTTCAGGTACCAGTTATTCAGAGGAAATCCAGACGGTGAGTGGTAAAAAAAATCCTTTAAATTAATGTCTAATTTATTACGGATCGGGCATTTACCAAACTCAACCTGATAGGGTCCGATTCAGCAACAGCGGTATTGTAATGTGCTTGAGTCAGTTGATGCAGGATTTACTCCACAGCGGAGCAGGTGGCGAGGAATGTAGCGTAAATGAAACACCTGATACAAGTCAACAACCGGTACCAGGCAGGATCAACGGAACACCACGAAGCAAAGATGAGATGAGCCGATAGGAGCCGAGACTAGAAAGCTGGTCCTTAGCCTCACATTAGCCAATCGGAACCGAGACACCCAAGCTGGTCCGTAGCCTCACCAATTCCCCGCCATGTTTGCCTCGGAACTTACGCTGCTTCTTCCAACGAGGAGGACGCAGGCCTAGGAGGAGGAATGTAGGTATTCCAGAAAGCAGCGACAGGGCGAATTCCAGGCCATCAAAGGCACAAGCCGCAGATTTAAGTCCAGAACAACTCAGATCCAAAAGCGTTTGGCGATCGTACACCACTTGTGCACGGACATTTAATAAAACCAATAACAAAACCGACAAAAACGCCATGAATGAAGCAGACGGCAAGCCTTATACACTGGCGCCATCTTGGTTTCACCCATTTGAACTGCGCTAAAAACTTTAGCACTTTGTCACCATATTAAAATATTTTCAATTACAGCATCCACAAACATGTTATATCACCTGCTTGTGTTCACAGAGTCTGACCTGAGGATTATTCTGGTGGGGAAAACTGGAGCAGGAAAAAGTGCATCAGGAAACACCATCCTGGGTAGAGAGCTCTTCAAATCGGAACAATCTCCTAAGGCAGTTACAAAAGTGTGTGCAAAAGGTTCTGTAAACCGCGGAGGCAGAAGAATCCTAGTGGTCGACACACCAGGAATTTTTGGGTCATTAAATCAAGAACAAATGAAAGAACAAATAAATCACTGCATTCGAATGTCTGTTCCTGGACCTCATGCGTTCCTGCTGGTGATCGGTATTGGGAGGTTCACAGACGAGGAAAAAAATGCAGTGAAGTGGATTCAGGAAAACTTTGGTGAAGATGCTGCAAAATATACCATCATTCTGTTCACCAATGCCGATGAGCTGAAGTCCGAAAGTTTGGACGAGTTTATCAACAAGAATCAAGATCTTCAGGAACTGAGTGAAAGTTGTGGTCAAATGTACCATGCACTCAACAATAATAAAAGGGGAAATTACCTTCAGGTCACAGAGCTGCTACAGAAGATAAATACAATGGTGGAGTGGAATGGAGGAGAATATTACGCTAATGAAATGTTTAAGAAAGCCCAAGAAAACATCCGTGAAGAGATCCGTAAAAAGGAAAGAATGGAAAGAATAAAAAAAGGAAAAGAAATTGCGCTAGGAGTCGGAGGTGCAACAGTTGTAACAGGTACAGTGTTTTTTAAAGGTTTGGTTGCTGTCTGCAATATAAGTTGCAGTTGGATATAATTTTAGGAGTAGGGGCAAAATTTCATTTAAGTTAAATAGAAATGTCCGTGTGTACAATGTGGAATGATAACGTTTTTGCGGCGATAAATAATAATTACTACTACACTTGACCTTATTTTTAAAATGTGGTGATTGTTTCCGAAATGACTTTCAAATCCCACAGTTATATTAAATATGATCTATCAACTAATTGCGCATTTTTAAATATGTACTATAAGGGATTTGCTTATATTTGTTCAGAAGTGCTTATTTTTCACCCAAAACTGATCTTGTAGTACAGATCCATGAATAATCAGAATGACAAATAGCATTTGGGTAAGGGGCTTTTCTCTTTTTTTCTGTAGAAAATTTTATTTTGTGAAATGTTAACATTTGTATGAGTTGAAAGAAAAAAAAAAGCTCTATGTGTTGATTTACAGGTTCTGAGCTGAGGATTATTCTGGTGGGTAAAACTGGAGCAGGAAAGAGTGCAACAGGAAACACCATCCTGGGCACAAAGACCTTCAATTCAGCATGTTCATCTAACGCAGTTACAGAAGAGTGTATTAAAGGTTCTGTAGACCGTGGAGGAAGAAAAATCCATGTGGTCGACACACCAGGAATTTTTGGATCAAGTAAAGAAGTGGAAAAACAAATAAAGCACTGCATTCGCATGTCTGTTCCTGGACCTCATGCGTTCCTGCTGGTGATCCGTATTGGGAGATTCACAGAGGAGGAGAAAAATGCTGTGGAGTGGATTCAGGAAAACTTTGGAGAAGATGCTGCAAAATATACCATTGTTCTTTTCACCCGCGAAGATCAACTGGGGTCCAAACATTTTCTTGACTATATCCGTGAGAGTGATGATCTTCAGATACTGATTGAAAGCTGTGGTGTAAGATATCATGCACTCAACAATCAGGACGAGAGAAACCACATTCAGGTCACAGAGCTGCTGAAGATGATAGACACAATGGTGGAGAGGAACGGAGGACAGCACTACACTAATGAGATGTTTAGAAAGGCCCAGAAAAAGATCTGCGATGAGAAGAAAAGGGAAACATCTGGAAAGGGGAAAAAAATTGTCCAAGCAGTGATAGGAGGAACAGCAGCAGTTGGTGGAACAGCAGCAGCAGTAACAGGTGCCATTGCTTTAGTAGTCACAGAAGCTGTAGTACTGCCTGCAATTGCAGTTGGAGGTGGAGTAGTGCTTTTAGGCCTAGGTGTAAATCTGATTTACAATAAAGTTAAAGAGAAATATTCAGGGTATACAAAGCTGGACTAATAACCTTTTAGCAGTCTGGTAACAATAATGTTAAATGATCATTACCACTGCTTTAATCTATATGTTTTTAAGATGTAGTGATTGTCACCAAAATTATTGTTACCAAAATGCCATTAAATTAAGTCATCAATCTATTTTTTTTTTCAAAATATTCACACAATACTCAAAGTGTAATACAGCTACAAATGATCCTTGGCCATAATAATAAATAATCCAGATGACAAATATATTCTTTTATCTTTTTGCTGTGGAAAAAAAAATTATTTTGTGAAGTTTGCTTGCATGAGTTGAAAGATGAGCGAGACATTGTGATTACACTGTTAAATTTGATTCATTAACCATCCATTAACTGCTTATTGTAAAAAAAAAATCCTTAACTTTTACTTTCTTATGTGTTTGCTCATATAGCAGCCAGGGGAGATACATGTAATGTTATTATGTGTTCAATCAATACCAATGTTGTACCACTGGACTAAGGGATGCTAAATCATAATAAATGATCATCATGACAAATATTTGGTTATACAGCTTTCCCTCAGCTGCACACCCTGGCTAGAACTGATGCTACCAACACTGAGATAGAGCTTAGATTCTCTGCCTGAACTCGAACCTGATATTTCCTGCCTCAATCCTCGGGCCGTGTCGTGATCAAGCATTAAATTGCCAACCTATGAAAAAAATGACGGGTTAAATCAGGCTCTGGCCGATAATTACAGTTAATGTGTCGGGCTGGGCTGGGCTTGGACACAATGGTGCTCCGGCTTGGGTTGGGTTTAATTATTTGGGCTTGAGAAAGTTCTCCTGAGTTCACTAACAGACATTAACAGATATATACATATATATAGTATCTCACAAATGTGAGTACACCCATCACATTTTTTAAATATTTTGTTATATCTTTTCAAGGGAAAACGATAAAGATATGAAACTCTGATAGAGTGTAAAGTAATCAGTGTACAGCTTGTATAATGGTGTAAAGTTGATGTCCCCTCAAAATAACTCAACACTCAGCCATTAACATCTGAACTGCTGGCAACAAAAGTGAGTACACCCCTAAATGAAAATGCCCAAAATTGTGCCCAATTAGCCCTTTTCCCTTGCCGTTGTCATGTCACTCGTTAGTGTTACAAGGTCTCCGGTGTCCTTAGGGAGCAGGTGGTAGACCAAAGAAGTTGAGTGCACGTGCTCAGCGTCATGTCCAGAGGTTGGCTTTTGTAAATAGACGTGTGAGTGCTGCCAGCATTGCTGCAGATGTTGAAGGGATGAGGAGCCAGCCTGTCAGTGCTCAAACCATATGCTGCACACTGCATCAAATTGGTCTGCATGGCTGTCGTCCCAGAAGAAAGCCTCTTCTAAAGATGGTGCACAAGAAAGCCCGCAAACAGTTTGCTGAAGACAAGCAGACTAAGGACATGGAATACTGGAACCACATCCTGTGGTCTGATGAGAACAAGATTAACTTATTTGGTTCAGATGGTGTCAAGCGTGTGTGGCGGCGACCAGGTGAGGAGTACAAAGACAGAGATGTCTTGCCTACAGTCAAGCATGGTGGTGGGAGTGTCATGGTTTGGGGATACATGAGTTTCATTTTTTTCCGGACATGACCAAGCGGAATTTTAGAATCATCCGAGATTTTGAGCTGCCTAAATATTCATCGTCCCGTGATATCTTTTAAACGCACCAGGACCCAGCTGTGAACCCGAGATGCGCATATCAAACATGGCTGACCCACAAATGAGTGTCCCGAATTAGGGGTTGAGAAAGTTGGCAACCCTATAACATGTGTTGTGGGCAAATCCGCCCATAAGCCAGATCAAAATCACCAGGTGTCAGAGATTCACAAAATGAACCACAGAGTCGTTTTCTTTGCTCAAAAACAATCATTTCAGAGATTTATGAAAATACATCTGCAGATGGGAAAGACACACAGCAAAACCTGCCTCAAATTTCTTTCTGTAGATCTTCCGAAAACATCATCTTTTAAACTCTGTTCTACCCAATGTCTTGAAGACATCCCTCTGGAGTTGTCAAAACCTAATTGGACCAGACTGGACAAGACGTCACTTTTTGACGGCCCCCAATCCCCATAGTAACCCAGAATCTCCATAGAGACTTAGCCTTCAAGATTTTCCATCAGGACAGAGTTTGATAAACTTTAGAATATTTTGACTAAAACATTATCAACACGACCCTGTAGGCCTAAGAAACTCAAGATATCAGAATAACTGAAACAGTGAAATGGATACATTATAAACCACTTATTCAAAAGAAATATTTCACATTAAAAATAAAAGAATAATTGCTAATTTTGCCTCAACACATACCCAGCACCTTTTCACAACCTAAGCTGGGCAGCCTCTGGGAGAGCCCTTGTAGAGTTATAAAACAGATGTTTGAAGTAGTTTACAGGGTGCTACTTCCCCCTAAAGCTGGGAAGGGGTATGCTGTCTCTTTATTTGAGTTGGAGCAATTCCACAATAGGAATTGCCCCAAAAAGGCCACAGAGACACAGACGGAGGTCTCGCAGACTCAAGGATTTTATTGTATCAAATAATTTATCCAGTGGCTTCATAACGCGGAGGGCAGGGTGGAGATCTTAGTTTGGGTTCTTTTTTGTTTGTTATTTATTGTACTTATTGTATAGTCGTTCTTTTAGATTTTTTTCTGATCAATTCTGTGATTGGGTTTAGATGTAGTATGGGGAGTATGACAAATATTAGTTCTGTGTATAAGCAGTGCTTGATGTTTGATGAATTGGTTAGAAGAAAACAAGTTTGTGTCCAGGTTTCTCCATTTGTTGCGTTAAGGTGTCCATCAGAAGCTCCTACACTGATCAGTGAAGTGCTGCAACTGGCTCTCAGCATCGTGTTCGACATTTTGACAGGGGAGTGAATCAGTGTGTTATGG
>JBBMFX010000080.1:16083449-16093459 GCA_037832545.1 Rhabdalestes septentrionalis | reverse complement strand
GCATGAGTCGTACCTGACTGTTGATCCAGGGCTTCTGGTTGGGGAACTTCCTTATTTGTGTGGTGGGCACAATATTGCCAACACAGGTGCTGATGTACCCAGTCACATACTCAGCATAGTCCTGAATGTTGACAGAGCAGTTCTCCATTGTGGCTGCAGTTTTAAACACATCCCAGTCTGTCTGGGCAAAGCAGTCCTGCAGGATGCTTTCTGTGTCTGGGGTCCAGAGTTTCACATGTTTTGTGACAGGGTTTGATTGTTTCAGTCTCTGTCTGTAGCCGGGTACATGAACAAAGTAATATGGTCTGACTGTCCAAAGTGGGGACGCGATGCGGCTCTGTATGCACCGTGTATGTTACTGTAGATGTGGTCTAAGGTGTTCTTGTCATGGGTGGGAATGTTAACGTGCTGGTGGTATTTTGGAAGTACAGTTCGTAAGTTGCATCTGTTACCAGCGACGATAAACACATCATCTAAATGAGATGTCTCTAACGTGCTGATGATGTCGTGGAGTTTGCCGAGCGCTTCTGTGGAGTTAGCCCGTGGCGCGATGTAAACAATGGCCAAAAACAATGACTTGAAGCTCCAGTGGTAAGAAAAGAGTAAATTCCAGATTAGTATGCGTGTTACCGATGTCCAGTAGTGCCTGTCTCGTGTATGTTAACAGTGCACAACTGTTAATAGTAGTACGCTGGTGGAAACAACATGAGAACATGCCACGACAGACTGGCTCAACAGTGCTCAGTGTCCCACAGCAGCAGTAGTTTTGTCGCGAAACCGCAGCAAAAGTAATTAATAGGAAGATATGTGAACTATTTACTAATAAATTAATTGTCTGAATCTGTATCGCAAAGATGAATTTCCTGACTCACCATTTCCTCAGACGTGCCTTGAGAGAGAAATCCTTACGGTTTAAAAAATATAATGAAAGAGCTTTTGTTTTTAATTGTTTTTTTCAGTAAGTGGTACTTTAAAGCTTTCTGTATATTTATCATATGAAATGACAACGAATGCAAAAAAAAGTGATTGCACTGATGCCTCTGCATCCTGCAGAGTGAGCTTTAACGTCCAGTCTCTGCACACATCTTCACATTACACAAAATCTGGCATTTTGACTATCAACGGGCTGCAACCACTATTTCACATCGACTGGAGGTGATACCGAAATGTTCCGCAGTAAATTAAAACATTATTCATTTTGAATAAACTGGTCATATTTTAATCAAAACCATCCAAACAAATTAATGCCTATTGAAATCAATTTAATGACTTTTAATGCTATTTAAAGCCTTAATTTGTAAAAAATCTACTTAATGACTTTTAATGCTTTTTAATGTCCTGTGGAAACCAATGGAAACAGTCGACCAAATCATTCAATCGGAATGGTTTTAATCGGAATGACAAAAGTGTTCATGTAAATGTGTCTAGCTGATCAGTAAGGGAAATGGAATGATGTGTATGCTTTTGAATACGCTGAAATTCCAAATCATGTAATAACATACCTGACAATCTTGGAATAGCTCTTCTTGTTTTTCTCCAAGGTACTCTATGAGGCAACGGACACGCATGTCTCTTTTCTTCTCAATAGTCTGGAACTACAAAAACATGCATTTTAGTGAACTGCACTGCACCTTAAGAAAATATACAAATAGATCAAACAAGCAAATTAAGGAAAAATCCAATGCAAAATTTCAGAAGATATAAAAAGTTACTCAGTGGACAGTAATGATAAACACGGCTTGGAAATATTTGCTGTTTGAACCAGGCAATCGAACCAAGATTGAAACCACCCTTAGAGCTAAACTGGAGGACTGGAGTTAAGGATGTCTGCTGTAATTTACCTTTCAATACGACAGGAACTTATGACCACAGTTGGCAGACTGATTTAGGAATCAGTCTTACTACTCAAGGTAAAAGTAGTTAAAATAAAGAAATAAACAAATTATAAAATGTACACAAAAGAAATGATGTCACCTGTTACAATTCTAATGAAGAGGTTTTTACCTGCTGATGTCCCTATGTGAATGTTTAGAAATTGAAATTCCCACAACTACCACGGAAGAAGATAATGCTTATATGATCATCATGCAGGTCATTTTGGGTCTGCAAGGTTCTGTGAGGTGCATGCATCAGTGAGTTTTCTTGTAATAAAAGCACAAAAGCAGTAATATGTAATCCCACAATATAAACAAAGGTCTTTGTCTTTATTCATAGGATGTTATGTTGTTATTTTAAGCTGAGTGTGTTAAGTGCTTTATTTTGGTGAAATGAGAAAAAAACAAACAAAACAGAAATTTACAGTGTTTAGGAGAGAATGCATCTTGGTACCAAAAGCTCCCCCTTTGGCTTGCATCAGCTGCAGAAGACGTGGTGTGTACCCATCAAAATATAGCAGAAATGTCTCTTCCAAAGAGAGAGTTGTTATACGTCGGAACTCTTCTTTGATCTAGTAATTCAGTAAAGGGACAACACAAAAATACAACAAATTTTGTTACAGAATTTTAGTTAACATAGAATCAATTATAATTATACAGTTTTATAATTATTCTATAAACCTTATAGAATTATAAAAAAGTAGATCTAAAACCAAGTTTAATTAAACAAATGTGATAAACAGTTTTTGGTGGACCTAACAAAACGAAACAAACATCCTTACCTGAGCCTTACTGAACAATCCTGGCCAACTCTCTCTTAACACAGTGACAGCAGGGCTGGTGGTCACAACCTCCATTCTTCATACAGAAAAGGTTTTCGACATTTTTTTAAATTTACTTTTGAGTTGCTATTCTTCTTTGATGCATCAACCAACCCAAGCCTCTCTTTTTCCAAAGTGTCCTGATTTTCTCCAACAGGATGCGGAGGGAGGTAATTAACATCATCTGCAAGAGAGGTGCGTGCTTCATCTGCAGGGTATCCAAGGTACTCTGTGTAGATTACAGTCCTGATTCATCTAGTGGATGCAAGTCAATGGTTATCAATGGCTCTTTTCTTACCAATTTCACAGTGGCCTTGTCTCCCAGGTCAGCAGTAGAAGTTAGAGTAAAAAGTTGGTTCCCAAAGTATTTGTCCTCATAGAGTAGTCCAAATTAACCATGTAAATCAAATTTATGAATGATTTCTGAAACAACGTCTTTCACCTCATGTGGAATTCCAGATGGAAGCGTCAACTTTCTAATATCGTCCTCTTCTAAGATGACTCGCAACTGGATTGACATTTTCCGTAGAAGAGTGTGTTGTTTTCAGCTGTAGGGAGACAGTAAAATAAAAAAATTACACTTTTTAAATATGTTATACATTTGGCATGATTGGTAAGGCAAGAATAATATACGATTAATAAGGCATGAATAATTAAACGGAATTGTAGAACTTACTCTGATATGCAAATTGAGTGTTTTAGGGAAACCATTCGACCATGTAGTGTATTATATGCAGCCAAGGGGTATGCATCTTTCAATTCTGAATGCTGTATGACTTCAATCTCACTGGTGGGCTCTACTTTAAAACTGCGCAAATGCTCATGGTACCACCCACTTAGCAACTTCAATACAAAGGCTGGACTTTCATGCACAATCATAATTTGGAGTATTTCTCCAAAGTCAGGCAATCCTCCCATTGATTTAAAAGGCAACAACATTCCAACACAGTAGTCAGTACCTAAAATGGTGACTTTGTTTGTCATACTCATAACCACAGCCCTGGTAGACTTCTTTACAAATAACTGCTTAATGCTGTCCTTAAGAACCTCCACTGACACTTGAGTCATTCTTGACACACATAGTTTTGTTCTTAGAATATTATCATAGATGTGGTATGCAATCATTGATTGGTGTTTTCTTGCCATTGTCTTGAGGATGTTTCTAAATGACCCAGTCTGCCTCACAATCCTTTTAAAAAATCGGTGTTTGGCTTCAAATCGCATGGTCCAAAGAAACAAAGAAAGTGGTCCAAATGCAGTTGTAAGCCACGGATAATGCTCCAGAAAGTGGTGTTTTGGTCTCAAATTCTCCTCTGGGATCACATCCAAATACCTATAACAGTGTTCACTAATCTTGCTTTCCAAGAATCCTAGCATCTCATCTTTGTGAACAGGAGCCATTACAACAACATCTTTCAAGGTCATCAAAACCTGCCATGCTGGGTCCTCTTCTGGCACTTTCGCCCCAATCATAAAATGTAGCATCCGTAACAAGCACCAGTTTTCATGTGCATTTCCTCCTATAGTTTTACATGATGCAAATATCAGAGGGATGGCCTGTGGACAGTTGACTTTGTCATTCCATTTGTAGGGAAATAGATGTATTGAGGAGTTAAGTTCAAGAAGAGAGAAATATTTCTTCTTCATAAACACATCAAGACACAGTACCAGTTCAAAAGGTACAATCCCTTCAAGCAAATCATGCAAAGCACCAGGGTGATAACCTGATGTGGCATGAAAGTAACTAAGTTTGTCAGAGATGGGACACAATCTTTTAACTTCACAATGAGGAGACCCAACAGGGTCAGACAATGCTGCTTCGACATGGAGGGCATGGCTGGACTTAGTTCGTAAAGGAAACATTCCTGTTCTTACTTCATGCTTCTGGACCTGTGAACACTCTGCAGTGCAAAAGCGACAAAAATGTGAGGAAGAAAAGCTTTGAACAAAGCCACCAATGGAGTGAGCACCAAGATTATCAGGTGCAACAGCAAATACAGTGCCCTTCACCACTTTGCCCAGACTTGGTGCAAATATACTATCATCCTCCAAGCGTTTCAAATCTTTAAGCAATGGCTCCAACAATTTTGGGTATCCATATTGGTTGATATGATTTGCTTTACAAAGAATGGCTAGATAAATGGAACATATAGAGTAGATCGCAGAGTAGCAGGGATGTCTGCAAGCACCCAATACACACCAGTGACTTTATGCTTCTTGCATGATGTCCCCAGTGGGTTGCATATTTCGAAGTCATCTATGTAAAATCTATGGGATTTTAAGTTCATCTCCAGATAAAAAGCTGTTGTCTCTGTATAGAGATCCATCACGCCACGATTTGTACTCAGAAGAGACATAACATGGCCTTAGGTTCTGCAACATACATCCTTTATGTGTCCATTGCTCAAAAGTTGAGACAATAATGGTAGAATTGGAACATACTGGAAGGTTGCATTTTTGCTGCTATCAAGTATGTACTCAACTGGCTCAGTAAGTGAAAGATGCTCTTTTAAATACTGATCTCTCCTATAGTGTGTGCTTAAAGGCCTATCCAATCCTAAGGCAGCACAGAAAGGGTTAAGCTGGCAAATATCTTTCACCAGTTCTGAGATCACAGAATCTTCAAAAATGCAATTATGCTTTTTCAGAGTGGTCAGTATAATGTTTTTAATAACTGGGCCAGATACAGATGATGTAAGGAAATTCAGATCCTCTACTACTTCATCTATGCATGCATTACACACATAATAAATGAACTCCAGTTTGAGGAGGAGCAAACCCAGTCTCTTGACAATTGTTTCATTCAAGTCTTCATCCTCCATATGGACAAAATCACTGTAGTTTTCATTTTCAGCAGAATTAGTTTCTTCATGAATCTGGCTTTGGTGTTCTTGAAAAACAATGTTTTTAAAATCTTCCACTGAATGGGGGCTATGTTTCCTGCTTTTATGACTGTGAAATGTTGTATATACATTTGTTTTGTAATCACAATCTTGGAAAACGCAATGCATGGTTTCATGCATTTTAAGATGACCACCCAGGTGCTCAAAATATTGTCTCTCTGTATGGAAACAACATAATTTACACACTATGCATGTGAAGGAAAAGAGCTGGGCTGGCTTGGTTGTTGGTGGATGAAACCTGGACAAATGTGTTTGTAATGCAAGTCCTAAAGGTACAAGGGGCAATCAGACTGGAGACAGGGTATGGATTGGTTTCGACATGGTTTCCCATGTTGTAATTTGTAGTATTTCAATAGATCCAATCGTTTTGATGACGTAAAGGGACATATTTTGCACAGCCAATTCATTGCAATAAGGTACAATGCCTACTGACTCAGTGTTTAGTTTGGGTACCTGAAGTTAACCTTATTCCTGGTATGAATACTTCTTGGTTTTCTTTCATATAAATCTGTGGGTGGAAACACATTTTACAAATGTTAAATGAACTGTACACACTATATATTAATATATATTAATAAGCATTTATGTTGCTTTTTAAATCTTATACGATTAGAACTTACTAAAGGTTTAAAACATTTTGCAAAATAATTTCACCAACTGTATCTACACATCCAAGTTAACTGAAACACAGTTCAAATGCCACAAAGTGTCACAAAACATAAAGCTGTATTTAAAGATCATATAAGGAACATAAACATTACATATATAGCTTTTTGTAGTTAGCAGTTATGGCTGTACATTAATACTAACCATGTGCTCAGAGGCCGAACACTTGCATACACAACGAAACCAAACACCTTAATTTTACCCCTTAATATAACCTTAATTTTTACCTTAATTTCCACGAAAGTAAGGAAAATCAAGTGGAAAAGTGCCCAGATTAAGTCTGGTTAAGGGGTAAAACTACTGAACTTTTCCCTCATTTTTAACATTTGCCCCTTCAATAACTGAGCCTCCTGAAGAAAAAGTCTTAGGTTTAGGATTAAGGGGTTTCACACTCACACCTTAAATCCAGTTTTAAGGTAAAATTAAGGGAGCAGTTTACAAATTTCAGGGCCACTCAATTCAAATTCAGGTGTTAAGTATATTTCACGTACATTGTGTTTCATAGTGATATGCCCCATCACAGTGTAGAAGCTAAAAATGAAACAAATGCCTAATATAACTTGAATTTAAATAATCAGTTGCAGTCGGGGAGAGATTCAGCTTTTACTACTTTATTTACATAAAGAAGCGTGGTCCAGGAGAGAGCCGGCAGGCCAAACACACCTCTCTCACTTTAAAAGACTTCTGATTACTCTTATACCACTTCCAGAGCAACACCCCCTTCCGCTTACATCACATAATTATTCACTCCAACAGCTAATAAGCAGTAAGCGGGATGTTCAAGTCTTTCATAGAAGGTCCACCCCCTTCTCAGATAACTCATTGTCTGTTCATTGTCTGTTCTTATCGATGACCCAATGTCCTGTCCCTGTTTCTAACACTAATCATCTGGTATTTTACCCTCAACATATTCTTATCCTTCTTAACAGACCCTTTGTCTGGCTAATTCCTTCAAGGCATGTTGATTACTTTATTGCCCTGGTCAGCTCCTGGTCAAAGATCAAGTTACGCTGACCATTTGGCTAGTAAGAAGGGACCTCACCTATCAGACTTCTGTGCCATAATTAATAGAAGAGAACAATACAATGTTTAACGCTTAATATATACAAAAAAATCTTCATTAACAGTAGTCTTGTTATCACACAGGACAAGTCTGAAAATTTTGAACTTTAAATACTTGTACAAGAGATAATATATCATATATGAAGCACCTCGCGCAAATACGTCACAGAAATTTTACTATTATTCCCAAATAATAGATTAATAATTTTATAAATTGATACCTTCTGACACAACACTCGATATCAACAGACAAATGCAAGATAACTTTACAAAAACAATCTAGCATAAAACAATGAGAGTTAATGTTTTTTGTTGCTCAGAACGCCTAGTTTTTACCTCAACTCTTGTGAATCATGATGCGTCGCGTTTGATAGAGTCTGAATAATGTGACTCCGTATGGAAAACAATCTAATGCTGGCGCTATGCTCTTGTTAATGCTATTCTTATATTAATGCTATGCTAATGCTAGCACTATATTAATGTTAATGCTATGTTAATGCTAGTGCTATGATAATGCGATGTAGGAGATGGTTGGTATGGTGTCGGTATTTGCTTGGCGGCAGGCTTCTTACCTGTAGTTCAACTAATCATGATTTCCACAGCTGCTGCCAGTCTCACGGAAAATGGTGAATCCAGCCCGTGCGCATGTTGACACATGCGCACTTTATGATGCCATAGCTAATATTTTGGGCTATATTTTACTTATTCTTTACTGTTGCAGTCTTTACCTTTAAAAAATAGATAGTAGAGGTAGAATATACCCATTATGTTGCATTATGTTTGCTAAATCAAACTTAAGTAAACTATAACTGATTTTCATGGGTTGTATTTAATACCCTCCAGAGTAATTTTTTACAGTGTACGGTGCGTTAAGGTAATGCTAAAGCGCTCAATTTTGGTCTCATCTGACAACAGCACCTTCTCCCAGTCACTCTCTGAATCATTCAGGTGTTCATTGGCAAACTTCAGACGGGCCTGCACATGTGACTTCTTGAGCAGGGGGTCCTTGTGTGCACTGCAGGACCATTGCTGTGTAATGTGTTTCCAATGGTTTTCTTGGGGATTGTGGTCCCAACTACTTTGAGGCGATTAACTAACATATTCCGTGTAGTTCTATGATGATTTTTCACCTTTCTCAAAATCATTGGCACCCCACGAGGTGAGATCTTTGTCAAGCTGTATATATATATATAGACAAAGACCTCTCATCCATTCTATAATGATGCGACCTGGAGCATTCTCATCCATGTAGATGAACTTAGGCCTGTGTTGTTCATGCAGGGGCACAATGACTAGCAATGTGGGCTTGTGAATGCACCATTTACAATGTGTAGGGCAGTTCTGCATCTTCACCTGCCTATTCAACACATCTCTACCGCTGTCTGAAGTTCCCTCTTGCTTCAAATGCTCCACCATTACCCAGCTACACAAGAAACGCACCATCACAAGACTGAATGACAGCAGACTTATTGCTTTGATGTCTGTGGTCATAAAATCCTTTGAACGCCTGGTTAAGTCCATCTATAGGACACTAGAGGGCACCAGCTGGATCCCCTGCAATTTGCCAAACCCGTCATTGAATGATGCTGTCAACTTGGGACTGCATTACATCCTGCAACATCTCGACAGCCCCAAAACTTATGCCAGGATCATGTTTGTGAACTTCAGTTTGCCGTTCATCACCATTGTGCCTAATTTCCTCTCCTCCAAATTCTCCCAGCTCAGTGTGTTACCAGCTACCTGTCGGTGGATCACCAGCTTCATGACAGACAGGAAACAATAGTTGAGTCTGGGGGGATCAATTCTGAAACACAGTCTCTCTGTTTTGGTGCCCCTAAAGGATGAGTCCTCTCCACAATACTCTTCTTCCTCTAAACAATGACAGCACCTCCAAGAATTCAGCTGTTTAGCTCCTAAAGTTTGTAAATGATACCAATGTCATTGGACTCATTCAGGATGATAATGAGGCTGGAAGTTGAGCAGCTGGTTTTCTGGTGCAGTCAGCCCAACCTAGGAGCTAAACATACTTAAGCTTGTAGATATGATACTGGACTTCAGGAGACATCCCTCAAAACTGCTCCAACTTACCATATCAGACATATCTACTGTGGAGATCTTCAAGAAATGTATACGTGCATGGGTATGCATATGTACATACAGATATTTAGTATAGTATGGACACATTATATACAAATAATTACATACATTTACATATTTATGAATATGTATCTTTGTATTAATATATATACTGCTGTGAAAAAGTATTTGCCACTTTCTGATTTTGTATATTTGCATGTTTATTACTCTTAAATATTTCAAAATTTTAATGTTAGACAAAGGTAACCCAAGTACACTCAAAATGCTGTTTTTAAGTAAAAATATCCAAATCTTCATGGCCTATATGAAATTTAAACCTAAGAGCTGGTTGTGCCACCATAAGTAGCAACAACTGCAAATAGTCTGCATTTCTGCTAGTATTAACTTTAAAGTTAGCATTAGCATCAGCTTTAGCATTAAAATTCATACTAGCATAGCATTAACTTTAACATAACATTACCATTAGCATAGTATTAGCAAGGCATTACTTAGGCATTAGCACTTTCACGTGTAGTAAGAAGAGATGACTTACCTCCTCAGCTGATGGCCCGTGTAGCGCGATGGGAATGCTCAGTCGCGGAGAGAAG
>JBBMFX010000080.1:16065417-16079273 GCA_037832545.1 Rhabdalestes septentrionalis | reverse complement strand
ACTACATATCAGTCATTTATGTAACACATCTAATGTGTGCATTAATAGCTGTTATGTTTAATAAAGTTTAATAAATAAAGGAAAGCAAGTAAGTATACTTTACTTTTGCACACAGTTTCCCCCTCAGACGCTGTGCTGAAATCGCGATCATGCACGCAATTCCCAAAACGCCCACCAGATGCCGTTTATCTGCAAACTCGATATTACAAAACTGATAACCGATTCTGGTAAAATGCTAAAAAATCGGGAAAAATATCGGTAAACCGATATATCGGTCGATCTCTAATACAAACAACAACTAATTTTACCGTTACAGGAGACGTTCATCTGCTTCTGCTCTGAGTTGTGAAGTTCACTGACAGTTTGAGCGGTTCTAAGAGATACCCTTTTTAAGGCCTTTAATTGGTTAAATATTTGTTACAAAGATAAGCAGACGTAAAGGGTTACCAATAGCATTGATTTATTAAGAAAACAAAACAAAACTCCCCAATAAAAAGGGCACTTCCGAGTGTAATTACAAAAAGGGTTGAGCCCTACCTGTGCATGTGCCTGCTTTAAAAGGCTATTTGTATTTATATCCGTCTAGCTTGACTTCTCACCACTGGGGCTCCATGTCACCACTTTCCAGGGTCTGCAATTGCTAGAGCCCAATTCAAAAAATGTATTAGAAATGCCAGATGGGATATAATTAGAGAGAATGAATAATTCTTAAAAGAATGAGTACAATCCATTCCTGTGAAATATTTCTCATAATAGTCAAAGCAAAGGCTGACATCAGACCATATGGGTGTGTGCTCTTAGTTTCAGTAGGAATGTATTACTAATAGGCCGATCCATGTTCTTCCAGTTCTGATCCGATTTCGATACATGACTGCCAATACCGATATATGAAAATGGCCAAAATTTCCTCGACTGGTCTGGCTGCTTTCAACTCCCCATGTGCTCCTCCCCCATCCAAGGGCAGATGGTGTCTACAACCTCTGGCAAAGATTGTTGTTCCTGTTATTGTGGACAAGAGACTCTCATCTACTCTTCCAACAAAATCTACCTCTGATGACTCTTAACTGTACCAACACTCTTAGCTGTGGATGGACAATTTATTGAATTCATACATGAAGGCCTTATCTCTGCCCACTTAGTATTGCTTACTGGACTAAAGCTGTAAAACACTCTGTGTAATAGGTAATTTATATTGTTGGATGTATATTTAGTGCCATTATAGTGATTTCTAGGCTTATAGTTTCTCTTTAGAAAGTTAGCAATGTCTCTACTGTGCCTAATGTGAAATATGAAAAATGTACATAATGTGAATACGCATATAAGTGGCTGGTCTTTATCCATGCACAGATGTAGATTATTATTGATTGCAGCAACCCTGAGGACTGGAGGCATAAGCAGAATATTTCCATCTTTCCTCAGTGACCGAATATTGCCCAGAGCTGCTGCTGGCTTGTCTGGTGGTTGTTCTTTCCATTTGGTTCTGGAGAAGAAGATACCAAACACAGATCACAAATCTGCAGCATTTTAAAGGTAAAGAAGCTTTTAAAATCAACCCAGCTATAGTCACTCGAGCAACAGTTCATTATGTCAACCTACATCATTAATTGTACAGTATAAGTTTCCATTTAAGAGAAAGAAACCTCTCTATTCTCCAGATGCTAACAGGACTGTGACTCATATGAGAGACCAACACCAGCCTCCACATGATCCCCAATTAAGTTCCAGTTCTGTGCAGAGCCCTGTTCTTTTTGTGAGTGCAAACAATAGCAGCAAGGTAAATGCTCCGACACTCAGTGGCAACACCTTTCATGGCCCACAGGTCTTCAACTTCAACACCACATCTGAAAAAGGTATGTCAGTATTGGTATTTACATAAAACTGTTACGTGTCGATTTTTCTCAACACTAGGTTGAGGAAACTAAATACCTTCATCCTTTATTCAATATAAACACATCACATTTAGCTCTTTGTTACTACATGTTCTGTCTGCTCCATCCCTTCATGCTCTCCATCATCCATTTCTCAGAACCTAAGGGAGGAGAAGCACCAGCCAAGGCCCACTCAGGTACCACACTTACTGACAATATGCAAAGACCGAGTAGTCTTTGACACCACGAATGGTCTTATAGATTTGCATATTACTGCTGGATCTCTGCATACATTATCAATGGAGATGGCACCAGTACATTAACAATTAAGGGTATAGGGGGCAATTTTATTTGAAATGCCAGATAGGATATAATAAGAGATGAATCCAATGCATTCCTGTAAAATATTTCTCATAATAGTCAAAGCAAAGGCTAACATCAGACAATATGCGTGTGTGCTCTTAGTTTCAGTAGGAATGTATTGCTAATAGGCCGATCCATGTTCCTCCAGTTCCGATCCGATTCCGATACATGACTGCCGATACTGATACAGATTTTTACTTTAATATTAGCATTTTTTTGCACTGTTTGTTACATCACAGAATAAATAAACTACTAAGCACTTATTAGAAGAGCAAAAAATATCCACAACCACACTGAGTTTAAAGATATTGCGAAAGAATTTATTTACACTTCAGAAACAACTTAGCAGCAACAGCTGTAATGTCAAAAACACAACAGTCTTGGTTAAATCATTTAAATAGTTCAAGTATTTTGTCCATTTCAGCAGCAACAACTGTGTAAAACATTACAAAACTAATAAATTTAAATAACGTGAATTCAAAGACATAGTAGGGCAGTGTAATCTCCCCACTTCTGTATTTAAAGTGGACTGCCTGAGATGCCCAGCTTTAACTTCATCATTTTTTGAGAAATAGAGAGAGCGGGACAGGGCATAACAGCCAACATAACACAGAAATTAGCCCCTAAAAGAACCCCAAAGAGGGCTTGAGGGAGAGCTAAGAGTCTTCTCTGATATTCTTTTAGAATTTGGGTTGTCTGCTGTAAATTTGTTGTATTTTTGAAAAATTATGCTGCCGTAGAATCTCATATTACAGTGTCTTGTATTAAACACCATGGAGTTTAAGGTCTTGTGAGCTGCGAACTGGAGTATAGAGATCTGGGCTGTCTGACCAATATCAGACCGGATCAGGCTCGTCTCTAGAATTTACACATGTTCATCTTAAACAAGGAGCTCCAGTTTTAAATAAAAATGAAACAAAAATGAGATTTGTATTGAGAAATAAGATTATGAGAGTAATGCAAAATAATGTCAGTATTAGAAAGAAAAAAGTAGTACCACATCTTATACTATATCAGTATTCATTTAAAATGGCTTGACTGTTTATTTGTTGGGGATAATTGCTGGGGTACTCAATGGGGTACTCAGTTTTATGACTTACAGATATTAAATCATTATTAAAACATTTTTTGTGTTTTCTATAAACTAAGCAGATATGTTTATAATTTTTCACCGAAGACACAACCTTTTTTGTACCAAACAGATGAATCAGTCTTGCAAAAGTTCCTGGAGAATCACAAAGAGAGCATGAGGAGGAAAACTGAGTGTATCTTTGAGGGAAAGAAGGATGCAAAGTATAAAACTGAACTAAGGAAGGTTTTCACCCAGCTCTTTATCACAGAAGGAGAACTCAATGAGGTCAATAATGAACATGAGATCTTGAAGATCACAAAAGATAATGCTTTCAGGGTGCAAGAGTCTCAGCAGACACCTATCGATTGCAATGAGATTTTCAGTTCAAAGTGGAAAAACAATGGCATTAAAACTGTGTTGACCAAAGGCATAGCCGGCATAGGAAAAACAGTGTCCGTCCAGAAGTTCATTCTTGATTGGGCTGATGGAATGACCAACCAGCACATCGACTGCATGTTTCTTCTTCCCTTCCGAGAGATTAACTTGATTGAAGATACAGAGTACAGTCTTCATGAATTACTGGTGGAATTTCACCCTGAACTGGAAGAAGTGAAAGAAACAAAACTGTACAAAACTCTCAAGCTAGCCTTCATTTTTGATGGACTGGACGAGAGTAGACTCCAGTTTGAATTTAACAGCTGGATGGTGAAAAGTGTTGAAAAGAGAGCATCTGTGGGTCCAATAATCACAAACCTCATCAAAGGAAACTTACTTCCTTCTGCCCTTATCTGGATAACATCCCGACCAGCAGCGGCCAATCAGGTCCCTTCAGAGTATGTGAGCATGTTCACAGAAGTGCGAGGTTTCAGCGACCAACAGAAAGAGGAATACATCAGGAAAAGAATTCCAGACCAAACCGTTGCCACAAAAATCATTGACCATGTTAGGGTCTCTCGCAGTCTCTACATCATGTGCCACATTCCTGTGTTCTGCTGGATCACAACCACTGTGCTCCAGAATATGGTGGGCCAAGGAGATAACACTCCCAGTACGCTAACCGAGATGTATGTCCATTTTCTGCTTATACAGATGAACATGAAGAACCAGAAGTATGAGCAGAATGTTCAGCGAGACATGACCAGGCTTGTTGAGTCGAACAAAGGTCTGTTCTTGAAACTGGCCAAGCTGGCATTTGAACAGCTGAAAAAAGAAAACATAATGTTTTATGAAAATGACCTGCGGGAATGTGGAATCGATGTCATTGTGGATTCTGAACACACCGGCATGTGTGCGGAGATCTTTAAAAAGGAATCTGTACTTCACGAGAAGAAGGTTTACTGCTTTATACATTTGAGTCTTCAGGAGTTCCTCGCTGCTCTCCATGTATTCTATACTTATCTGATCAAGAACATGGACGATTTGAAGTTTTTCTTCACTTTTGAAATTCCTGACAACATTCCATATGACGTCTTACTGAGGAAGGCGGTTGACAGGGCGAAAGAGAGTGAGAGAGGACATTTAGATCTCTTCCTGCGTTTTCTCATGGGCATCTCACACGAGTCTAATCAGAAACTTCTCAAAGGTCTCCTGCCATGCATTGAGAACACCAAAAAGAGCATTAGCAATGTAATCCAGTACATCAAGCAAATACAGAACAAGGATACTTCCCCCAAGAAATCTATCAACCACTTCTTCTGCTTGCTGGAACTGAAGGACAGCTCATTGTACAAGCAAATCAGGAAATATCTGGATGCAGAGGAATTCCCAGAAAGAAGTCTGTCTGTGTCCAACTGCTCAGCTCTGGCCTACATTCTCTTGATGTCTGAAGAAGTTCTTGATGAACTCGACCCAAAGAAATACAACACCTCAAACGCAGCTTGCAGAAATTTGGTCCCAGCTGTGAGATGCTGCAGGAAAGCTATGTGAGTTATTGCATGTAATTCCATTTCAGCTGACATACTCGTGATCTTTTCTCTAAGTGACACCCTTTGCACATTGCGATTACAGGTTCGCTGGCTGTGAACTAACTGAGCATTGCTGTGAGTCTATTGCTGCAGCTCTGCAATCAGAAAATTCCCTCCTGAGAGAGCTGGACCTGAGTGACAATTACCAACTTGAAAAAGCAGTTAAACTGCTCTCCAGTGGACTCAAAAGCTCGCAGTGTAAACTAGAGATCCTGAGGTCAGCGTAGTCTGTTGAATCTCAACCAAAACTGAACCAGATAGTGAATGTTATTTGCATTTACAGTTCTTGTTATCATGATTTCAGGTTGGCCAGATGTCATTTTAACATAAACAGCTGCGCAGAACTTGTTTCTGCTCTCAGCTCAGTTGCACCCTGTCTGAAAGAGCTGGACCTCAGGAACAATGACCTACATGACTCAGGACTGAATCTACTCCTTGGATTAAGGAATTCCTGCAGTAAACTGCAAATTCTGAGGCAAGTTCATACACATATATCACTTGTAAGGTTATTTTCATTGTATAGCGCACATCTCAAACATCAGTGCAACTTGTTCAGTAATATAGGGGGACTACAAATAGGGGTCCATGCCTGTATGAGCATGGAAAATCAGCTATGGAAGGTTGTGTTTTGATGATCTACCTTACGTGCATCTGTTTTCGTGATTCTAGCACAATCTGTATTTAACATGTTCCGATATATATATCTGAGGTTTGCAGTGTTTCCAATCTAGGCTGAGCTGGTGTTATCTCACCAAGAAGAGCTGTGAGTCTCTCTCCTCATTTCTGAACACCAGCTCAGGCTCCTGTCTAAGAGAGCTGGACCTGAGTGATAACGACTTGCAGAATGAAGGAGTAAAGTGCCTCTCTTCAAGCCTGGAGGATTCAAAGTGTCGACTGGAGATACTGAGGTCAGCGCTTAGACTAGTACTGATATAATTATGCAAAATATCTGATAAGTATCTTGAGGTTGTGTAGTGTTGCTTGTCTATTCACTCTATTCAGTCAGCATAGTGAGCAGGCATCTGTTGGCTGACGTAGAATTATTATATAATAATGACTTATCTGCACTGCTGAACCAGCAGGATTTGGTCTCAATTTCTACATTTTATAACTATCAATGTGTCGGTGTCAGCAGACGTTCCCTAGTGTCGATATATATTTTCCAATGAAGTATAATTTTCTAAAAATAAAAAAACAATTCTGTGTTTTTGCATAGATAGCCCATGGTAATAATATTAATATTAATCATATTTTGTTGCAGGTTGTCTGGTTGTATGATCACAGAGGAAGGTTTTTCTTCTCTGGCCTCAACTCTGCAATCAAACCTGAGAGAACTGGATCTAAACTATAATCACCCAGGAGACTTTGAAGAGAATCTGCTCTCTGCTGTACTGAAAGATCCACATTGCACAGTTTTACTTAGGTTAGTGGTGGTGGTGGTGGTGTACTATTGAGCCAGAATATGGCACAAAGTATGACCAATCACTCTTGATCATCTTATTTTTTGTTGTTATTCTTAATCTCTGGCTATTATAATGAGCCCTATTTAATTACTATTCATTATTGGTTCACATTTAATTTCCTACTCTCTTTTACATGATTGCTGTTGTTGCTATATATATTTTATTTAATTTCAGGATGGACACAAAGGGTGAACACTTCATTAAACCAGGGATCAAAAAGTGTAGGTTTCTTTCCTCCCTTTTTTTGACCTGTTGTCCTCAGTCTAATATTAGCTAAATGCTAATAAAACTCTTTCCATCCTGCAGATGCCTGTAGGCTCACACTGGATCCAGACACAGCACACAACAACCTTTGTTTGTCTGATGACAACAGGAAGGTAACAAACAGCGGCCAGAGTCAGGGTCATCCAGACCACCCAGAGCGATTTGAATTGCTTGAACAAGTGCTGTGTAAGGAGAGTCTGTCAGGCCGCTGTTACTGGGAGGTTGACTTTGAAGACTCAGCCCCTGAAATAGGTGTGACCTATTCTGACATACAAAGGGAAGAAGACGATCTTAGTATTTGGGCAGCTCATGGTAAACTTGGAATGAACCAAGTATCTTGGAGTCTTGGCTGCAATTTTCGCTACTCTACCCATCATAATTCACAGGACACATACTTACCTACCAGTGTCCCAAAATCAGGCAGAATAGGAGTGTTTCTGGACTGGCCAGCTGGCATTCTGACTTTCTACAGCGTCGGTTCTGGTGCAAGGACATTGTTGCACCTACACACATTCAAAACTACCTTTCGAAAACCTCTGTATGCAGCCTTCTCTCTGCATCGTGGATCACTAACTTTATGCAAGATGGATTAGTTGACCCTTTCCTCAGTTGGGATTTCAATTGCCATTTCTGTCTGTTTTGGGTGTTTGGTTTTTTTGTTTAATCTCATCTCGGTGGTCAGTGGTAAATTGTTGCCACACCAAGGGGGCTCTCAGCCCTCCCCGTTTACCTTACTCACTAGCAACTCAATACAGAGTGCACACAGAGAGATGTTACAATGTTGTAGTTAATCAGATAAGAACATATTTTTATTTCACTATCAGAAAACCATCTCTTCTAGGATAATGTGAATCTTCACAAGTAACAACATTAACCTGCTGGATTCCTTTCAATTGAAAATCCCTATGCTGTTCTACAAAGACAAAAATGCACCTGCATCCTCCCCATATGATTGCAAAGGTCAAAACAGATTCATCCCGCAAGATCTTTAATCACACAAGCACAGCACATATATGCATAGAAAACAAGCAGCAAGGCACTGTCCTGGCACCCAGGTGGCGGAACAAATAAATACACATAACCTTGGGTCGACACCCATGAAGTACTTAAATTATCACTAATCTGGCACCTCTTGAAATTTTCTTTTTGGCTCTTTTGATTTTTTCTCACCTTTTGCCAACAAGGAAGTTGGACTTGGATTCTGTGTACCTGCTTTGTAGAAAGCGCGATATACATAAATGACGTTTGACTATTTTCCTGATCAACAGTGTTCATTTTGTAGTTGAAGAGCCGAAAATGAAATTCTCTTTGGTATTTGGCCCAAATTAGTAAATTAAAGATTGCTGATGATCACTACGAGCAATAATGACCCGATATCCCAACAGGTGCAATTGTCCACTTCTTTGCAGAAATAACAAGTTTCTCCCTATGATTGTTAGTAATAGTAAAGTTATTCTTGACTAACTTACCCTTGTACTCAATCATTGAAATTGTCACCTCACAATAAGGGTCAGATAGTGTTGCCTATAGTTAAATAGTTATAATAGATTTTGTCAGCTTTCATTCACAAAATCTTAGTCTGTGGAGCCAACCTCAGTGCTAATACTGCATGGATTTCCCCCCAAAATTCTAAAAACAAAAAGCAAGACATTTGTAAATGCCAAGAATGGAACGTCCTGCACAAAGTGTAGTGTATAGATTGTTTTACCAGAGGATCAGCAGGTTTCATTGCTATTTCATATAGAACCAGATAAAGTGGAGTATCTGGCCTGAAATTAGGCATGGGGCATGAATGAGGATCTTCCTGCTGAGAAAGGTGCAGTGTGATCATTTTTCTTGTGATGAATAAGAAGGTCTTTTATTCTTTACCTAATGCTCTCTACCTGGTTTATCTGCTTTAGCTCTCCAGTATAAATCAGTCCTCCACTTACAGCCCAATGACATGGTTTTAGATTCACACTGCCATCTACTGAACAAAATGAATAGACACCACAACTCAAAACATTTTATTTGAAATCATCTCACATGGAAGTCACAGTAATTTTATATGCAGTCCTAATCAGAAAACAGTCAGTACACCAAACAAGCAAAAGTGGACTGGATTTGCTATCTTTCCTATCTATTACCATTCATTCACCTACACTGCTGCCATGCTTTCCCTTGCTCCCAATAGCTTGATTATTAACTAACTGTTTGACCAGGGTGTTAAAGTGGGGAAAAGAGAAAAGTTCAGTGCAATGTCAGAAACTTTAAACTAACCAAGCATTTCCCAATCCTGCCAGTCTAGGGGCCTATTGCACAAAACTAGGATAGGGGATTAAGCCGGGATATCTTGGTTATCCTGGCTCAACTTATCCATGATCCAGTTGCAGTATAACATATCCTGCTGCCCCCTATCCTGCTTTTTTGCAACCGGATCATGGATAAAAAAAGCCAGGATAACCAAGATATCCCGGCTTAATCCCTTATCCTAGTTTTGTGCAATAGGCCCTAGTTGATCCAAGGGGTCTGATGTAAACATTGACACCCATTTTGAAACAAGGGGGAGGTGGGGTTCTTGGGTAATTTGTGGAGCCCTACAAATTTAATTTAGTACCAAAATTCAACTTAACCATGTTCATGTTATGGTGGCACAGAACCCATTTTTGCCTCAATGCACCATGTGGAGACGCAAATTAGTCTAATTCAGTGTGAATACGTCCACGTAACAACCCTTAGTGTGCGTTCACATTACCAGGTGGAAGTAAACTTAACCGGATTTTTTGCCAAATTGTGACCCAGAGCTGATGTTTTCAGAGCTGTTTGGACACAGAAATCATTTTAGAGGAACTATGAGATACACTCATATGTGGTCCTATTCCCAACTATGTCAATCGTAATTAAAATATTCAAAGAGCTCTTTAGAAAATAATATCATGCTATTGGAATAATTAGTCAGTATTTGATATCAGTGCACTAAATAAGTCATAAAAAGCTGGGCGTTTGTGCTATATGTCTATTTAGTATTCAGTTCATGTTCTCAGATCCATACTGGAGATCCTGGGCACTGTTTGGGTGTAGAGTCTATAGTTTTTGAGCACACTGGAGAGAAGAAAGCATTCTTAATAAAAGTTCACTCTAAAGAAAAACTATTTACCTACGTAAATAAGAACGATGACTTTAGAATGATCCGATCAAAGTAAAAAAAATGTAATTATGCTACGAGGCCTGAAATATGATCTCAAATTAAGTCTTTGAACCATGATGGTTCACTTTTATTTAATGAGATGATGACATAGCATGCAATTGTAGAGGTATATGAGTTTCCTTCTTATTAGGCTGCAAGGTTACAAATCGGATTTAGGATACATATCTGATATAATTTATACCAGATCACACTGATGTAAAAAAAATTAAAAAATAATAATAATTAGTTTTTGTCAAATAAATTACTTTTTGCTAAATAACGATAAGGATGCTTGTTCTTCACGCCTTTCGCCCTACAGTGTGCGTTCTACAGCTGGAGGCAAACTCTTTCCACAGGTGGTTACGTCTTCTTTGTAGTGTGTATCTTCTGGTGGCCTCGAAGATGTGACGACTGTGTGAAGGTCTTCCCACACTCGGGGCACTGGTACGGCTTGTCTCCAGTATGTAACCTCTGGTGGATTTTCAGGCTGTATGAGACAGCGAAGGTCTTTTCGCACTGAGAACACCGGTAGGGCTTTTCCTTCGTGTGTGTCCGCTGATGGAGTCTGAGACCAGAATACCGCGAAAAGCGCTTCCCGCAGGTAGAGCACTCGTGAGGCCTCTCTTTGGTGTGAGTACTTTGATGCTTTTTTAATGTGGATGAATTTGAAAATGCCTTCATGCAGACCGAGCAGCTGTAAGGCTTTTCTCCTGTGTGAACCCTCTGATGCCCTCTGAGCCCGGAAGACTGAGCGAAGGTCTTGTCACAATGCAAGCAGTGGAAGGGTTTTTCTTTCGTATGGATCCTCTGGTGCTTTTTAAGCAAAGAAGGGAATATAAACTGCTTTCCACAGGTGGGACACTGGTGGGGCTTCTCTCTGGTGTGAGTTAAGCGGTGTGAACTAAACCAGGCTGAGCTGGAGAACCGTTTTCCACATGTCAGGCACTTGTAAGGTTTTTCTCCAGTGTGTATCCTGTGATGGGTCTTCAGGGCTGATAACTCTGTAAACCTTTTTCCACACTCGGTGCACTGGTGAGACCTCTCTCCGGTGTGTCTCTTCTCATGTCTTTTCAGGTAAATTGAGAGGGTGAAATCCTTGTCACAATGAGAGCAACGGTAAGACCTCTCTGAAGTGTGTAGCCTCTGGTGGACTGTAAGACTCCCTGACTGAGAGAAACTTTTCCCACACTGAAGGCACCGGTGAGGTTTCTCTCCAGTGTGAACTCTCTGGTGGATCCTAAGTCTTGCGAAAACTGTGAAGGTCTTGCTGCACCGAGTGCACTGGTAAGGCCTGTGATTTGCGTGTATACCCCGATGGCTCTGAAGACTCGACAAGCACGAGAACTGCTTGTCACATATCTGACAGTGGTAGGGCTTCTGTCCGGTATGTACTCTCTTATGGATAGTTAAGCTACCAGAATGCTGAAATGTCTTATCGCACTCAGAGCACTTGTATGGCTTTAGCCCAGTATGACTTCTCTCGTGGACTTTTAGGGATTCTGAGGTTCTGAAAGCCTTATCACACCAAGTGCACTGGAACGGTTTCTCTCCAGTGTGTATCCGCTGATGGATTTTCAGGCATCCCGACTGAACGAAGGTCATACCACAGAGAGAGCAGTGGAAAGGTCGCTCACCTGTGTGTATTCTCATGTGTATTTTGAGGATGGATGGTGAAGAACATGTCTTTCCACACAGAGAGCAAGAATAAGACCTCCTCCATCTGTCGCGTTTGCTTAAACGGGAAGTTGAGGGAAGCTTCTGTCTGTGCTTTCGCTTTCTGCTAATCTTTTTCTTCCCAGTTGTGTCACCAGACTTGTTCCCATCACAGGTTAATGACTGACCTGGTTCTCCTGCAGTTTCAGAAAGAAAAAAAAAATCATTTTTCTTGCTAAGATTCAGAGGTATTTCCAAAAGTATTTGAACACTCGTTCTCAGAAACACCTTTAAATTAAGAGTGTTATATTTGTAAATACATTTTTCATTACTGCGGTACAATATATATCCAATAAGGGATTTTGTACAGCAGTACTGAGCACAATATGTTGCTGTAGAAGGGATCATTGTAGCCTTGCATTCAAAAAACAGGCATTCAGGCATTAAAGGTATGACGTTAATAGTTTTCATATCTTTATGACCATCAGGATTTAAGTTACCAGCAGCAATCAGCATTTTCCTAAGCTTCCAGTTTTAGCAATATTCGCACAACAGACTCATGGTACTATAATTAGTTCTATACTTCCATATTAAGATGATTAATCAAACCTGTCATGCTTTGTAATTAGAAATGGGTGAAAATATAATTATTAATACTTCACAAGTGTAAATGACTGTGCAGAGGTCTTCAGAATGCGAAATATTTAGGGATAGGTTATTTGATGTTTTATTTTTATCATGATAGAATTTATAACAATGTGAAGTACTGTGAAAACCTGCAGTACTTAAATAACCCTGACCAGCTGAGCAGAGTTATCAGTGGGTACTGATGGGGTCCTGTAAGGATATAGAAAGATATATACTAGTGTGTATATAACCTCCTCTCTTATATATCATAGACCCTTCGAAATCCATGAAGTTTCTGGACAATGAAGAGTTAATCAAGGAAGATACTTTGTACAGGTTTATTATGTGCCTCCAAGACCTTCCTGGGGCTTTACAAATCAAGCAAAGCTGCTCGAAAGAAAGTAAATATATCCTGTTAACCGAAGCAAATAAAAGAAAGAATCTTAGTGATAATTTCTTACCTGAAATATTTGCACCTTTATCACAATGGTCAGGGTGGAGGGACATTTTTCCACAGTCCACAAGCTTAACTGAGCACATCTTGAAAAGGTTCAACTGGTCTCCACCACTGAACACAGTGTTGGACGTCTGCAAAAGTGGTGGCTTACTCTCACACAGTGCTGAAGACGCTTCATCCAGCTCCTGAGTCTCCTGGTCTTCACTTTCACAAGCATCCCCCTGGGCCTCTGGAGCAGCCTGTTCATTTTCACAAACAGGGGTCAAGAAAAGAGAGAAAGAGAAACGAAAGAATGAAAGAATGAAACACACACACACAGACAGACAACAAACTGAAACACAGAAAAAAACCTACAGACAGAAAGAGAGACAGTGAGACAGACAGACGGACAGAAAGAAAGAGACTCATAAGTAAACAGATAGACAAAGGGAGACAGACAGACACGAAAAGAGACCCAGTCAGAATAAAAGTGTGAAACAGAGAAACAGACAAAAAACACCACAAATGGAAGAAGACAGAAAGAGACAGACACACTGGCAAACCGGGATCGACAGAAAGTCGGATACAAACAAACGAAAACGTCAACCTCGCTCATCTTCTTCAGTAATCTTTCTTCCAGTGTCGAGACCACGTCCCTCAGCTGTCCCAGCTCTGTCCGCAAACCCTCCAGGAGTGCAATGTCCATCATTGACAAGTCCGTGCACACCGCCTTAGTGCAGGACATCTCTCCGACCTGTGGTAACACCTGCTGATCTGATCACCAAACCCAGGACCTAGACCGGCCTATAACCGCTAGTTTGATCTGAATCACAGGTGAGCTCCATACCTGTCCAGCAGAGTAAGACACTTTTCACTTAACCACCGACCTTCTTCATCAAACTTTAACGCTTATCTCACCAACCTACCAACTCCCACCTCAATTCCTTTCTATTCTTAGACTTATTAAAACCGGAGTTTTC
>JBBMFX010000080.1:16051764-16065317 GCA_037832545.1 Rhabdalestes septentrionalis | reverse complement strand
CTGCTCTGCACACTCTTGGCGTTCTCTGGATGAGCTTCAAGAGGTCGTCGCCTGAAATGGTTTTCCAACAGTCTTGATGGAGTTTAGCAGTAAACACCTGTGTGCAGAGCAGCAATCAGAGCAAAGGGTGAAGAAACTAGAATATAAAACATCTTTTCAATTATTTCACCTTTTTTGTGTAAAGAACATAATTCCACATGTGTTCATTCATAGTTTTGATGCCTTAATCGAGAATCTACCAATGAAAATGGTCCTGGAAATAAAGAAAACACATTGAATGAGAAGGTTTGTCCCAACTTTTGGCCTGTACTGTATGTGAATGAGCTGTCCTCTGATTGGCTGCACTCTAATGTGCCGTTGTAAAAAAGTAGCTTGGGTTGAAACCCCCCTACTAACTTCAGTGCAAATGTCTCAGTCAGCTCTGGATACATGTTTTATTGGTTTTCCTTTCCTGTAAAAAGACCATAACGGCATATTAAAATGTGCAGACCTTTCTATTTATAGTCTGAATTGAAAATATATTGTATGTTTTTGCTGTACTTACTCTCCTTGTCCTGCTTATGCAGGAACATTTAATGTACGCTGCATTCATACTTACATGTGAATTAGGATGGCTGATTGCTGACATAGTCATGTTTGTATAGTCTGAGATTGACTTTCAGCAACATTAATTGATTAATCTAAGCATGGCTGGTCTGGTTTATTCCTCAGCATTATTCACACCTTCTCCTGCAGAGCTACCCTACCACACAGTGTCCCAGCCTTAATCTAACACCTAAATCAGCTAATCAAGGCTTTCAGATGCATTCTGAGCCAGGTACAGTCCATTAAATCCTGAAAAACAGCCTCCAAGAGTGCCAGGGATGCCAGACCTCACATGTCCTTTTCCTAGTAAGGTTTCAGGTCGTTTTCATTATCTGAACTAAATCTTTAAAAGAAAGGTAGATTTACAAGAATAGTTAATGTAATCAGATTTTACTAATTCTGTACAATTTCCACTGGTCCATGCACCAATAAACATTCACACAGTATGAAGGCATAGGTATATATATTAGGGGTGTGATGAAGCTTTGAAATATTGTGATATCGCAGTGTACAATTGAGAATTAGAAAAAACTAAATTTGGGAAAAAAGTGTTCTATTAATTATGATATTTGATGTATCTGTGATGTTTATATTTTTAAATGAATGTTGATCAAATACCCATTCCAGAATATTTACTTGCTTCTACTGCCTCTGCAGTCCAGCTCTAGTTTCATAATTAAATACAGGTGTTCAGTATTTCGTTGTTTACTACACTGTAAGCGTACCTAAACAGTCTCTCTCACTGAACTGCTTCACTCTTTTACTCCTTCTGTTCTTTACATTTGGTTTGGTACTGGCTCATGTAGTATCCCTAAATTTCAACTGTGTCCAATTGGCGGCAGATATTTTAGTGTTGTGCCTCACAAAATCCCTCCCACAGAATGTTCTCAATGCTTCCTCCCTCACTTCTTTTAAAAATCTATTGATTTTCTCTCAGTGTCTCTTCTTTTTAACTCATTCTTCTCATCTATTTTTGTGCCACTGTAATCTTTGCTGTTGGAATTAACCTTTTAAATGTTTTGTCTCTCACTATCTGTTAAACACTGTTATTTGTAAATGTGCTTGAGTTAAAAAAAAAGCCACGTTAGTAAATGATTACAATATTTCAATATTATTATTACGAATTAGTTGAATGTTGTGACATCCACAGTTTGCATTTGAGTTTGTATTGTGTCTAAAATCACTGTCAGCTGTTTTGTATTCTGTTTAAGTAATGGGGCTTAAGGATTGGTTGATGTCTGTGTGTGTTTAGTATTTTTAATAGTTTTAAAATCATTGAGATTTAACTTTAATTTTCAGATTTACCCTCGCCTGTTTGTTTTTCTTAAAACCCAAATCACCAATAAAAAGTTCCTTCTTAATTTGAACCAACCGTAATTGCATGTATTTCATCTAATAATGACCAAACTGTGGAAACCCACAACTGCACACTGTCAAGCATTATGCTCGTACTTCCTGTAGAGGTCCTCATAGGGTAGGAACAGGCAGCGTTTGGGCAGCTCCTTCAGGAACTTCTCCTGCTGGTCTTCTGAGGCATCCAGTGAGATGTAGAGCAGCACCAGTTGGGCTGAGCGCTCCACGTAGAACTCGTCCGTCAGCTTCTTGTAGAAGTCCTTGAGTGTGGGAGCAAAGTCTTGGCACCTCTCGCAGTCGCCCGAGCCGAAGAACAGCATGAGGATCCGGTTCTGGAGGCGCAGGATGATCTCGCGCTCAGTGTCCAGCTCATCCTTGTCCTTGTTGTTCTTAACCAGGACTTTGCCCAAGAACAGGTCTACCATGGCAAGTTCTGCAAAGAGAACGGCTACACACTGAGTTGAATTATTTCTAACAAAAGTGCAGAGTGCAACAATTGGAATTGGTGATACAGGGTCTAGTATAAAACTATTCAGTTCGTACTATGAGGAATTCTTTATAAAACATTCAGTGTTCCCTATGAACTAGGCATCTCCTATAAAACATTTAGTATCCACAACAAATTATTTCAGTGTGGATACAGAATACATTACAATATAATGCGTTCTGTTTCCAGTATGAATGAATTCTTCAAAAAATATTCAGTATCTTCTATGAACTATTCAAGATTCAAGATTCAAGAGATGTTTATTGTCAACTCGCATTATATGTGCAAGACATACATGGGAATCGAAATTCCCATTTCTCACGCTCCATTGTGCGTACCCCAAATTCTTTTTCTATATTAAATTTTTTTAATTTAATTCACAATAGATATACTATACAGACTAAATAAGACACAATACAAACAATAAGGCAGTAGTGCAAATGGTCACGATAGATAAGATAGTTGTGCAAATGTGTGAATTGTTGTGCAATTCAGTTTATTATACTCTATATCTACCAAGACGTTTTTCAGTATCTGCAATGAATTACTGAGTGTTGACTTTTAATTAGTCAGTAATTATAGCAAATTTAATGAGTAACATCCAGAGTTGTGAGAAGGAGGAATTGAAACAAGGCCTTTGGAAAGGAGTGCTGTCATCTGCTGGTACTGGGGAAGACAGCACCTTCTTATCATCAGAATCAGCCAGAAAGTGACTATAAATGCCCTTTGACACAGAGACGAGCAGAAGAGCCCTAAACCTCTTAGTTAACTGCACAGGAACCTTCGTGAAATAGCGACTAAAGCAGAAGTGAAAAAGCATTAGGTCCAAAAACAGAACTGAAGCATTTATAAAAGGTGTGTACATGATAGAACTGTTGATTTACCACATGTTCCTGCATATTTTCTTATCAAGGTAAACAAGGTCCCGTCTTGTTGATGGTCACTGTTTTCTAAACCCGCTCTCGGCTGTAATCTGACTGACAGATGCCTGATAAGCTTGGCAGAATTTAGAACCAGAATGTTCTGAATATTTATGCATGTAGCTGTCTCACCTTCTGTGTCGATGCTCCAGTTATAGAGAATAGATTGATGAGGACAAACCCCGGTTATGTGGTTTTGTTTTTCCTGGCCTGGCTGAACGTGCCCTGGAGTCCTTTCCCCCCTGGACTCGAGTGTTGCTGAGGATTAAGAGGGTAAATCCGGGCAGCAGACAGTGTTGAGTATCGCTCAGCAGCCAGTGTGTAGGAACCAGAGCAAGGGCCAGCACCTCTACGCTCTCACTCTCTGACCTATAAACTGCCCAGCTAATCCTAATTCCTTTTGGGGCGGGGGGTTGTATAGTACATAGACACACCTGGGTGTGGGAGGATACCGGACAATGGAAATTTTATATTAATTTTATATTTTATATGTAAAAAGTATGGAGGGACTGCTTCTGGTTCCTTAAATAATCTTTTAGTTACCTAAATCACCACTAGCTGTTATGTTATGTACCGGTTCTCCAGATCTTTCAGAGGTTCTTCAAAGAGACCTTTGTGGTACCCTTGTGTGTCATTTTCTGAAACTACAATACTAATGATGCTTAAAAGCAATAGAAACTTTGTCCCACAAGTGAGCGTGGTACTAATGCTCACCTTGTTGAGTTGTCCAGTGACATCAAACAGACATTACTTGTGTGTTTCCTTACAGGGTATGACATGTAGATCCATTTGCCCATCCCTCATCTGAGCTAATATCCTTGGAACCTGGAAAGACAGATGAAGAACATGCAAACTCTACATGCAAAGAACATTTGGCTGCTTTGGCTGGGAATCTGATCCAGTAGATTCTTGCTGTGAGACAACAACTTTAGCATAAAAAGGTTGGGGTAAAAGTTTATTTATGTTGATGCTCTAAGTGTAAATGTATATTGTTTGGCAGACACTTTTGTTCAGTGTGACATTTATTGGGTGCTTTGTGGTCTACAAGGAAAATGTTCTTCACATGTGTAAATGTGCTCCCAGACTAAGATTCTCCCACTGCCTGGTCAGATCACACAGAGATGACACTGAGCTTATTCCACAAAAAGCAGACACTTAGCAAGATAGCAGGAAAGACGGCAAGTAGCTTAAAACCAGATAAACTCACCAGCTGAAGACCTCCAGGAGGCCACACTAGCACAATCAGAAAACAA
This sequence comes from Rhabdalestes septentrionalis, assembly GCA_037832545.1. Lineage (NCBI taxonomy): Eukaryota > Metazoa > Chordata > Actinopteri > Characiformes > Alestidae > Rhabdalestes > Rhabdalestes septentrionalis. The sequence goes on along the minus strand of JBBMFX010000080.1, from coordinate 16,060,719 downwards.
GTTCTCATCCTCTACAGAAACATACTTCTGAACGTTGGGGAAAAGACCAAACAAAAACTGTAACTGGTGGACAACTTATATATCATACATAATTACATATTTTTTATTATGCTTTCCTTTTCTTCAAAGTTAAAAACCAGAAAAATGCCACTTTGGATAGTTGGATTGAGAGAGAAATTTTTACCCGCTATTCACATCTTCTCTTTTTTATGTTTCTGATCCCAAAGGTCTTATTGGTTTTGTGTAAATGTTTGGATGCCTGCTATGGTCTGTCATGAAGAGAACAAGGAGCTCTGAGAGTTTGCTTAAAGGGATTGGGGCGTGGGTTGTCAAAGATCCTGTAAGCTGCCTTGGCCGAAAATACACCTGGGTCTTAATCCAATATAGGGATAGTGAGAGTGGGTGTGTGTGAGTGACAGAGGGAAGACAAGAGAGAAAGAGTGAGGTGGGCTGTGAGGTGGTGAAGCCAGATGAAGAGGATTAATAAATAAACTTGAAAAACTCTCCCAAAATAAGTGCATTCACAGACCAAACCAGTCTGTGAACATTGCAAGAATTTCCATGCTGACGAGTATACTATCAAAATATCTGGTCATAAAACATTTTTTGTGATTTTTTCGCTTAAAAGGAGATGGCACATCCTGTGCTGCAGGCTCGGCAACACCTCAGACCTCTTGCTGTCATTTCCACAGAAGCAATATTAGTGGAGTAGCTTTACCTACAGTCTTACAGTGAAATGGTCCTGGGTTTGATTCCCAGCTGTGTGTGTTTATCCTGTAAAAGACAGGTCACTTGTTCAGGGTATTTCTCTGCCTTTCATCATATAAATAATGGGACAGATGCCAGCAAGCCTGGTTTTGGAAAAGTCATATTGTAAAATATGGATAAAATGTAGAAATATCAGCACTAGTGTTACTTCACTGTATTCATTTTTGTCATCCAGTGTATATGGATGTAAATATTTGAAAAAATATATAGAATATAGGCATAAAAAGGACTGGCCTCTTACAGGGCAACAAATTGCATATTGTTTTCTGCATAATTAAGCATTCAAAGGTCATTTTTCCAATGCTCAACTTGTATCCATCTCTCACACAGAATGTCTTTAAACTTATGACCACAATATTTGTTTATGAACTAAATCAGACATATTACGCATATATTGATATTTTAAAATATAAAACATAGCTTTAAATAATAACGCTTTTTTAAAAAATCATGTAAAAATTGTACATAAATCCTTCAGCGATTTATTCAGAACATCAGGATCAATAATATTCAACTAATTTCGTCGTTATATTAAACTAGAGCCTCATTTCTCCCAGACTGGCGACGAAGAGAGCAGTTTCTTTTCCCAGTTTAATATAAAGATTATTTTTACTCCACACATTTGTGCAAAAGACTCTAGTGATCAAATCCTCATTCACACAAGACTCGTCTGATTACACACTTTTGTGAAATGAGGGAGACATACACTGATCTGTCAGAGGGAATAAACATGTTTAAAGTCATGGATTTATTTCTGTTAGGGAGAGACCGAGGAATAGTTCACAATCTGGAAGATTCTCTTCATCTAGCTGACTGCTACTTTTCTCTCGTTTCTGAAATATTCTGCTCATTATTTACTGCTTTAGATAAAAAGATTCTCGAGTGGTCTTCATCACACCACCCACGGTTAGACCCTCTCAACTCACACACTCAGCAGAAATGCTCGTTAGTGGTTTTTGTATGGCTGACACATTCACACACATCTGTTTTAATTTTGGCTCCTTAATTATCACCTCGGCTTTAGGTCACAGAGACGCTCTTCATGACCCTCAACACGCGGCTCCGGAAGTTTCATTTCGGTAAATGCGTCACACCAAGCTCAGTGGCGCCCCCTGGAGTCACCGCTCCCACCCACACGCTTTTCTCTCCGCCGCCTGTGAAAAGGATCTGCAACATCCAAGCCTCCACTTCCAAGATGGATAAACTTATTCTCTCACTCTCACACACACACCTGAACTGCCTCTTCTCCCAAACACATGAGCGCACACGTCTGAACACACTTCTGAACCGACCTGCTTTCACCTTTCAAACTCAAAACGCATTGAACTGACCGATTAACAGCTTAAAACACTCAAGTATTGTGTTTTTCATCTGATTGCCTCAAGGCTTTACGATATCATCCACACTGTGCACTTGAACATATAAAAGTGATGATCACCTCTTTCATTGGATTTTGAGTGTTTTAATCAATTTTGTTACACCCGTGGTGTTCCCAGTCAAAAGTCATCGTCATAGGAAATGAACGCTATCCAGATTATATTCATCCATCAGACAGAAAACAACCCCACATACACCTCACGCACTTACGCACTCGCACACTCACACACTCAAGACTGAACAATGTCTTTTGCGGGTACACATCTCTTTCCATCCTCCCACGTGAACCGACTTCCTGATGAAACAATGTATCATATCTTCATATAGACTAGACAGGTGTCTGTTATGTGAACCCATCTCTTTTGCCCCAGCCCCAGCCCCAGCCGCTGCCCCCCCAACAAGGACATGGGCAGAAAAAGAAGCGCTGTCAGCTCTATGCCGATAGAGACAACAAAACAAGCCTGAGATGCTGCAAATGTGATGCCTATGTATGCAAGGCCCACTCGGACCGTGTCACATGCCACTCATGTGCATGAATTATCTCTCTCTCACAAACACACACACACACACACAATGTTGAGTTTGGTCTTCGGTTCTACATTACATGATCATTTTGTAATACACTTTCAGGGCCCATTTTTATTTTCACTGCAGTTATTTTATGTCGAATTCTATAAATTCATGTAAAACAAAACTTTGAGACATTGTTCACAGCTAATGAATGTTGAATAAAAATTTGGTGGTGAAAAATGCTTTTTGTGCTTGTATAACAGACCGGTCAATTTTGACCGGGAACACTAAAGTAATGGGTGAGTGGTGAACACGACAGGAGGGTTAATAAAAACACCATCATTCTAAAACCCTGTTATTTCTGCACCCCGTCCTGCCCCCTCTACCGCTTGCAATTTCTTTACTGCTGGTTTCTTTTGCAATTATAATAATATTTTCTTTCAAACTAGTGCTGTAAATGCCTCTAGAGGTTTTCTTGTCCTGTAAACTGATGTACTTCTGTTCTTGTGGGGTTTTTTGGGCATTTTTCTCTATAGTCCAGTTCTGCCTTCACTTGTGTTTTTTCTGTTTTTGGTTCCGTGTTGCTACGTGGTTCTGGAGGAACTTCTCATTTCTCGGCGTATACGGCTGAGATGACACAAGCTTTGCCTTGACTCGAAGCTAAACCCGCACCATGTTTTACATCTCGGCTTGGCTTAAAACCCCATGGTCGGAGACGCTTGAGAACAAAAATGACATTATATAAGCAAACAACTGCTTTCTATTTGTGAAGCTCCTCTGTAATATAGACACAGTCGAGCGAACAGCTTTAAAATCCGTCCCCAAAAGGAGCAGCGAGTAAAATTATAACATACCATACAACAGGCAGCTCCTGGCTCCGTGTTCTCTAATTGCAGGCTTTAGCCTTTCAATTATTCCTCTGTGATCTAAAACAATCAATAAGACATTTTCACCACGAGTTATTTTAGACACGCTCAGAGTTCGATTGAGTCCGTGCTACAGACAAAACGGTTTAAAGAACGTCTTTTGCTTTATTGTATGGCATAAAGGCACGTCTTGATCAATATTCAATGACAAATGAGACACAAAGAAAGTGACAGGCAGGAAAATAAAGGGATGTATTTTTTAAAGAATGGGTTTGGTGCAAAATGGTACATTGTAGAGACTCTTTTCTTTCTAGTGGAGGTGAATGGAACCAGACGTCTTCAACACCAAACCAGCCGCGTCTGGCGTCAGGCGGCGCAGCCAGAACCATTTAATGGAAGAACATTCTGTTAGGAGATTATACAGGCAGACGTCTGGTTCCATTCACCCTCACTGTAACAAATTTTAATATGGAGAATTTCTCTAGAATGAACAAACCCACTAATAATTAAGGGATTTCCAAAAAAATGTTTTCAAAAATAGTAATTGTAAAAATAATAACAATCATAAACATGTTATTACCCCACACGTCAATACAATCCTAAAACAAGATTTAAAAATAAAGAAATACAGAAAGAAGTAAAAAAAAAATTATCTCCCTGTGGCATTTCACACATTTTCCAGCAGGTGGAGAACTTCTGGCTCTAATCACAATACTGTTCCTATCAGCCGCGTATTTACAGTCACACTGACGAGTTCAGCGGGACAAGCAATAAATTAGTCGACTGCAAGCGGGGTTATTTTACACCAATCCCACAGAACACACTTCAAACGAAGGTCCAGAGTAACACCAGACACCAACAGGGTCCTGTTTGAAGTCCCCTTTTCCATTCGAGGCACTTCTCTGAACTGATAAAACCATGACGATCCCACTGAAATGGCATTAAAATGTCGGCACTACTTAACAATGAGACCACATAAAGAGTTTATAAATGATTTAGAATCAGGTTGTCATTTAGGCTGTAGACAGCTTATAAACAATAATAAGGAGTTAAAAACAAGTTATAACCGTTGCCATACACTGATCACTATTTGGAGGATTTGGAAGACCTTCCCAGCTTGCTGAGTTTACTTCATCTCGTTCTCAGGCACAATGTTAATATGATTTCATCAGGTCTTGTTTACATGATATAACTATTTAAACACAAGATCTTACAAAATAGTGAACCTGTATCAATGTAGGATTGTTATAACTGGTTTATTACTGCTATATCAATGGTTTATAAGCTGTTTACAACCTAATTAAACACCTGATCAATTTATAAACCTTTTATAGTAGCACTTTTGTTGAAGTGGTACCAAAAGTCAAGTGGATTTCAGGACTGGCTGGAGTTTGTCCTGGAAACCCACCAGATTGTAGATCAATTGCCCATTTTTTTTCCCACATCTAAAAACTATTCTTAAAAATAAAATATCTCTAGTTAATAACCAAGCCTGAGCGGTCAGTCAAGTATTTCAGGCCCAATAACTGTGAGGTCATGACTGATCGCAAGTTAGAAACTGCGTCTGTGATGCCAGATTTATTCTACGGTTACACCAGACGTGAAGAGGTTTGCAGCAGTATCTTGAATGCAGCACTGTTTTAGAATGTGACTGCTGCATAATTACACTCCATATTAAACATGATACACCAACCACACTTCGATAAATATGCTTACAGGGTCCTTAGCTTGGATTTGGGGTTCTTGTAAGAACCTTAATATAACAAGGACGTTCTTCATGCTGTACAAAGGTTCCTCAGTCTTACATATCGCTTTTCAAAAGGTTCTTTAGGGAAACAAAAGTGGTTCTTCAACACCACTCACTGCAACGAGCCCATATTTGGTACCTTTTTTTATTACCACCAGTATTTCCCAACCCTGGTCCTTTATCACAGACCCTGATTTAAAGCGCCGTGAATGAAAATGTGAAAAAAAAGCTTGATTTGGCTTGTAAACATTGTTAAAGTTCCCGACGCGAAACTCCCCATTAGGGATACATGTAAAATGTGGATATATGAAAACCAGATCACCAAAACAGCCTGTTTTCAAATAACTACTTAACACAAAACCAACAGGGTTACATTTATCTGACCAGTTTATACTTGGTCTAAAGTTTGGCCACGCCCACTCATGTTAGAGTTAGGGACCTTTTGAACTAAGCATCCAACCAATAAGAACAGAGCTTATTTAGACACAGGCTTTTGGTACACAAACACATGCAATCATCAGAAGTGGAACAAATATTTTAAAAAGGAAGATATGGACACTTTATTCCATACTGCGCTCGGGGAGGGGTTGATAAAAAGAGTCTGGTGTTTTGAGACAAGGGTTGGGAATTTGGCTTGTAATAATATATCTTAATTATTTAATATTTAACCCAGTTGACCCCCAGGAGACCGGACGCTTGCAGTATTGACGATAACTAAAGTGTGTTGTTAGCTCTATAATATCAAATACAGTAAAGTGTCTGGTACTTTCTCTTTTCCGCGAGTATCATTTTGCTTGTCCCCTCTTTTCCCACTAACCCTGCCTCCCCCTATCCCTCGCCCCTCCCATTGCAACACCTTTGGTCTCTACACACTCAGTAAAGATGAGTGTGTCCCTGTAACACCATGAACATTTGGTTCTTAGGGAAGCAACAAAGTTAAACATGCAGCCAAAGACAGTCACTGAAGTTACGAGGCCAACACATGCAACGCAAACTCAAATCCCACCTATTAGCATCATGCTAAGAGCTTCAAAACGTGTGGAGGTGCTTATGAGTCTCTAATGTGGCTTGCTTATGCAGTAGATTTGCTCATGTGGTTTCTGACACCATACGGCACTTTAGCACCAAGACACTTTAACAGTCACCAATCAGGGAGGATTCGGGGAGTCATCTTCAGTAACCATTATACAGTACTGTAGAAACTCACTGTGGAGATAAACAGCTTTTAACTATTTGCACCAGAACTGTAAATGTAACATATCTGTTCTACTCACATCAGTAGCCACTCAAACTCACCCACTGCTCAAAACATCTCGCCGAGTGAAATCACCTTCAACCCAGTCAATAAGTAGCTGGAAATTTGTGCAGCCCAGTCAGATGATCTGTATTGGTTGTAGGGGACAGTCCTGTGTGGTTCAATACATGATCACAGCATTTAATATACTGGAAAAATAATAAACAGTGCAAGTTTTGGCACATTTCACAAAAACCAAATAGAAACTTTGCATTAAAAATGTCAGGAAAGCGCAGTGTTACACTTTTACACCTCCACACCAGCCTGCAGAAACTTTTTACTTAAAAAATAAACAAAATGTGACATCTGACTGGGGTGCTCAAACATCTGCACATACCTATTTCACAGCGACTGTGGGTGTTTTATTTAAATTAACATTATAAATGAAGCCAGATATTTTTTAGATAGTAAAAAAAAACCATCTGGAGCAACTGAACGACTGTATAACCTCACACTGGGTTGAATTAGGAATACAGAACAGACTGAAGATGATTTCATTCACCATGAGGCCATGAATAATTCAGTATCTTCTGAGAGGGTGGTTTTTATTTCTGAACGATTCTGTGCCCCCCCCTACCCCCCTCCTCACCCCACCCCCCCGAGGAACACTGTCCGCTCTCTCAGAGCTCGTCCCGGGCCGTGCTGTCCAGCGCCGACTGCAGGACATCGGAGTTCTGGGCCTCGGAGCTGAGCTCCTCCTGCTCCAGGGTCTTGCGGGAGCGCGCCCGGTCCCAGTCCGTCCGCAGCGTCTCATTGTTCCACAGCGTGGATGTCTCCGTGTCGCTGATGTAGCCGGGGTCGCCCGTGTAGTGGGTGGGGAACACCAGCAGGGGCTCGGCCGAGAACGCATGCAGGTCCCTCGGCTCAAAGTAGGACATGTAGTCCTCCCTGTGGGGGGAGGACAGAAAGAGAGAGAGAGAGAGAGAGAGAGAGAGAGAGACAGAGACAGAGAGAGAGAGAGAGAGAGAGACAGAGAGGGAGACAGTCAGAGAGGGAGACAGTCAGAGAGGGAGACAGTCAGAGAGGGAGACAGGCAGAGAGGGAGAGACCGACAGACACAGAGAGAGACAGACAGACACAGAGAGAGACAGACAGACAGACACACACACACAGAAAGACAGAGACAGACAGACAGACAGAACCATGATCAATGGGTTGATAAATAATCTTCAGTCTGTAACTGTACCCGTATCTAGAGGGGCTGTAGGTGTTTCCAATAAAGAGGCTGTTGAGTCTAGAGGCAGATGCTAATTAAAATGATCCTGTTTAGGTGAAGGTATGTACTGAATCATGATTATTCACTGAAATGGAACTAAGAGACTATAGAAGTCTTACACCGGGTGCTTGTTGTACATCACGGGTAGAAACTCATCCACCGGCAGCATCTTCTTCAGAGGCTCCGCCCTCAGCAGCTTCTTCGCTCCCTGTAGTGAGATCATGTATCCCAGCGTCCAGTAGGAGTAGTCGGCCTCCACCAGGCTGTGAATGTTGGGCACGGACTTCTCCGGATGGTCCACCTGCATCCTCTTCCTCCCGATGTATCTGTTCACATGAGTCAGAAAACTCAAATCAAACTACAAATTAAGAAGGAAACCTCTTCATGCTGCCCCTCCCCCGCCTCGTCTGGGCCTCCACCCCACTCATCATCCTCCCAGGTTCTAATTAAGTGTAATTACACCCCAAAATATGGAGGAAGAGTTCAAAGATTCTTCTGATGATGGTTTGGGTGGGTGGAAGGAGGCAGAATTACAGTGGAAGACATTTTCACTGAGGATAATCTGACCTGATTCATTTTTACATCAAGGAAAACCATTATCTGTGACAATTTATGTACATTTTTGACATCGAAGTAACTATTAATGCCTCTTTTCCACTGTATCCAGTATGAATTATTCCGTGTCTACTGTACAGAATTCAGGGTTATTTGTTACTTGTCCAGTATCTATTATAAATAATTCAGTATCCACTATGAATTATCCACCAATATCCATTATAAGACATCGAATATTCTTTATTAATTAATTATTACACACTTTAAATGATTCAATCTCTACTAAGGGTTGTTCAGAACTATGAATGTGAATTTCTCAATGTCTACACTCACATCAGGTCCCAGTCCAGGTTCTGTTTTTCCACTTCCTGCATCAGATTCTGCAGCCGCCGCTTGAAGAAAATCTCGAAGCGAAGGTCGTCCTCGATCACCAGCGAGACCCTGAGACCCCGCTCTACTATCTACACACACAGACACACACACACACACACACACACACACACACACACACACACACACACACACACACACACACACTAAATCATTACAGTTGTGTTCAAAATTATTCAACCCCCAATGCTGTAAAGGGTTTTAGGGAATTCAGTGTACATTTGTAATTGTG
>JBBMFX010000080.1:16006093-16018980 GCA_037832545.1 Rhabdalestes septentrionalis | reverse complement strand
ACTCACTCACTCACTCACTCACTCACTCACTCACTCACTCACTCACTCACTCACTCACTCACTCACTCACTCACCCATTTCCAAAACCCCTTAATTCTTACTAAGGTCTCAGTTACCCGGAGTGAGTGTCTTTTGGTGCGGGGTGGGGACTCACCCTGGGCCACATACACACACAAAATATTAACTAACACACTCCTGTAGAAATCCAGAGACACACAACCAGGACCCAGATTCAAAACCCCAACCCTGGGGGTTTGAGGCAACAAATAATTTGCTGTAGACAATCGATTCAGTTGTGGAATCTGATTTCTTACCTGTATTATCATCGGCGCTGTTAGTGGGAGATGCCTTCCTGTTAATGTTGGTGAGGTTAATCTCCTCATAGACTGCAGTAGAGGCCTGAGAACAAGAAAGATGAACATCATCTGCAAAATGAAAGCTCACAAAACAACAAACACACATACACACACACACAAATGCTCACCCCATCGTTATCTGGGAACTCTGTCCTTTCTGAAGGGATGTGGTCTTTGGAAACCAGATAAAATTAATAAGAGAAAATAATCAGATGTGAATGTGAGACTGAATCAATTCTATAAGACAGAAAAATCCATTTTTTGGCAAAATTTTCCCCCCAGAGAATACGTCTTGCGTTTGAGGAGGTGAGTGTGTGTGTGTGTGTGTGTGTGTGTGTGTGTACCGTGTCTCCTGCTGGATCTCAGTGTGTAGAAGATCAGAGCTGATCCTCCAATCAGCAGCAGAGTCACACAGACACACACAGTGATGATGATGATGATGATGATGATGATGATGATGGAGGAACCTGGAGATGAGAGACAGGAAGAATAAAAGACGTCCCTCTTAAATGTAAAATTCAGACGTATTGTGCTGTTTAAAACTTTGCACTTGCTACATTAATATTATTTGTTTCTTTTTGTCTCTAATAATATTTTCCAATTATACAGCAGTGAAAGAAACACAGTTCGTTTGAATGAGTGATTTCACAATGTGCTGAACCCTGCATATTAATGTTGTACTTCTAAGTGATACGACTGATTGAAGCAGCTGAGCATGAACGCTTTTCTGTTCTTTTTTCACTTCTGCTTTTCTCTCCGGGACTAATCTCGGTGCCCTGCTAGGATTTCCTTTCTTGTGCTGCATCTGGAGGTTCTGTTTTTAACCACTCTCTCTCTTTTAGATGCACACCTCCTGTACTCAACTCTACTAAAGTTCTTATGTATTCAGTTTTAGGTTTAAGTTTTAGTATTCATTGAAAAGAATATTGAAACAGTGTTAAATTAAAAAAAAAGTCTTATTTAAGGTGTATATTTTATGACTTATACATGAGATGCTTGACTGTACTGACTTCAGGCCTCGCCTTAACACTTGTCTGTCCTGACCTAGAACTCAACTTGACACTTCTAATGTTTCTAATGTTAACCCTGGAGTCCTGTTTCGAGTTCTGAGTCAGTGCAAGCAGGCCTGGACTCCTAAATCAATAAAGGGTTATTAATTTGGGAGTCCAGACCTGCTTTCAGGGTTATCATTAGAAAATGTGTAACTACCAAACTCACGACTGGCAGTTGCAGACTAATTCTGTTATACAGTTCCACCACAACAAATGATAAAATTATAAAACATTTCTATCTTGGTAAGTGTATCTAATCAGATCAGTTTTCTTCATCTAGGCAGTGAAAAACACAACAAAATGTACAAAATTTCAGCTTTATCATAAGACCCCCACATCCACCTTTTAAGTAAACATTAGGTACACTGTTGATGCAAATGGTGTGCAGTAAAGGAATGAGAGTTAAAAGTTTTGTCTAGTCTAACCTTAGATATTTTTTGTAGCTGGTTGTCTCTGTTTGGAATTTTAAGTGTTTGTAATGTACCTTCATTAACTTGCAGATGTACTTTTGTGTAAATGGTGGATCTGAAGCTCTCTTCCCCACACCAGTACGTCCCAGAATCCTCCTCCTTCAGGTCAGTGATTGTCACAGTGAAGATTCCAGCAGGTTCCTCATCTCTCAGAAAGAATCTGCCATTTCTCCTCTTCTCTGAGGAAAGATTGGCTCCGTCTTTGCTACAGCCAGAGAGATGTTCTCCCTTGCAGAAGAAGGTTCCATTATTCTTCACAGCTTGTCTTCTGTAGCTACACTCGAAGGAGACGCTGAGTTCTTCATGTCCGATCACCTGAAGCTCTGGAGGGCACATTTGAGAACATCTTGCACAACTTTTGCACATATTTCACATAATTGCTGACAGCCCCAACCCCCACAACATTTACCTTCTTTCCTGACGATCTGCAGTTCAGTGGAGAGAAAGTTCATTATGTTGTCTCCAGTCCTCACCCCACACCAGTATTTCCCAGCATCCTCTGCTCTCAGCCTACTGATGTTCACACTAAAAACTGCATCAGGAACGTTATCATGCAGTGAGAAGTTCTCCACCTCGGTCGGAGTCGGTGCTTGTTTGATCTGAAGGTTTTTTCGATCTGTAGAACACTCCTCCTCCTCTTCTTTACAGAAATGTTTTGCATTTTGTCTGTATTTGGGCTCATAAGGACATCTGATCTCAACCCCAACACCTTCATACTCAATCAGTTTGCTGGCTAATATGACACATAACAAAATACATGTTAATAGATTAACCTTGTAATTGATACAATAATTAACAAATACTACCAATGAAGGACATTCACCTACCAATCACACTGATTTGCACTTTTGTGGTCAGGGAAATGTAACTAATGTCCCCCTCACTGGTCTCGGCCCCACACCAGTAGACTCCAGCATCCCTGAGGGTCAGGTTGGTGATGGTCACTATGAAGGATCCTTGGTTGTTGTCAGATAAGGAGAATCTCCCTTTGTTTACGTCTAGGCAGATGAGATTCTCATCCTCTTTGCAAAAATGTTTGGGACTGGTTCTGTACAGTAGTGGGTACTGACAGGTGATCTTGACAATTTTGTTGACAGACATAGCGAGGGAGATGGTCCTCCCACAACAGGGATCTGAAAGATTTGGACACACATGTAGGGTTAATAAAGGCCTTACTGATTTTAGAGTTGTGGACAGCAGTTCTTACCTCGGTTCACCTCCATCTTTACTTCTATGTAGCGCTCATGAAACTCGGACACCTCCGCTCCACACCTGTAAGTTCCTTCTGACAGATTTCTGAAGAACACCATCAAGGACCTTCCCCTGATGTCGTCGTACAGAGAAAACATCCCGTGGTTTTGCCATTCGTTCTGGACCTTGGCAGGAGTCCTCTCTGCACATTCTCCTTGTGATTCCTTACAGAAGAATCTGGTCTTGGGTTTTTCTTTAGGGTGTTTGCATTTTACCATGATGCGTCCTCCTAACAGGCCAGGAATTCGGATTGAACTCGTTTTACCTGTCAGATGAAATAACTGTTACATTTTCTGTGAAACACATCATTCAGCAGAAAGTAAATAAAGCAGTTTGACACCATGCAGGCCTTCAGAGATGGCAGAATGATTTGTGTAAAGTATGGACTTTTTTGTTATTTTTATTGAATAGGATAATCATGCCTGTAATTTCTTCAGTACTCTCATTTGATTGGTTAATTTTTGGTTATAGTAAAACATTACAAATTTTACACATGCAATGGAAAATTATTTGTGAATTATCTCTGGACAAAAAGAGCCAAATGTATACACTTTACACTGACTTTTGCACACTGTAGCAGACTCTACTCTTTGTATTTGATCCACTTCTTTCATATCTGATTACTATGACCATCAAGATTGTAAAACAGTGAAAGTGGCTCTGTGCTGGGACTCCTCACTGAAAGAGTCACTGTAAGACTGCCACAAACAAGCTTAGACATATACTGATCTATTTCACTGGGTTTACAAAGCTTTTACATCGATGTCAGAGTTAAACATTGCACTGTGATGTTTTTTAGTGGTATCATACTGTTACAAATCCCATAATGATTCGAGCAGAAATTAGCATCATCAAAGAGGATTTTGTGTTGAGTAGTCCAGACTGAAGCTCTTATAGTCGAGGTTCAACTCTTCTTCTCACCTGTAACACGCAGGTGTACAGTCTTGGTTGTAGGGATGAAGGTGATTGGGTAATTAAAGTTCCCGATGGCGCAGAAGTAAATTCCAGCATCCATGTCCCCTAGATCACTCTTGCTGATGGTGAACGTTTTTGAATGTCGATTATCAGAGATATAAAAGCCGTTCTTCCTGTATGTTGATCCAGAATAACTATAAATAACTTGATCAGCTGAGTGGGCCTCCAGTTTGTAAAAGAACTTCCATTTTGACTGATGCTCCTGTGCATAGTCACAGCTGATGGTAACATTTTCATTCAGATAACCAGTCACTGACACTGACTTCACACAACAAGAATCTGGCAATCAACACAAATCATTTGGTAAACGTATCAGGTGGAATGACATGGGTATACTTTCATATTTTTATCTGAACATCTTTACCATTTAGGACTTTAAGATTAATCTCCTGATGCCAATCTTGCCTGTTTCCAAATGCCCATGTCCCAGCATCTTGTGGGTTCAGCTCTCTGATGAAAACTCTGAAGGATGTTTGCGTTTTATACAGTGAAATCCTTCCCTCGTGAACAATGTTATTCGGAGTGTAATGGTAAACTGTATTGCTGCAGCCAGATTCTGCTGACTTGCAAATTCGCCTTAAGCTGAATGAGTCCCACAGCTCTGTGATGACCACAATACCACCCCCAGAATAGCCAATCACATCCGTACTGCCCACCAGACCTGCCAGTAGAAAGGAAAGGGCAACAATGCCTCAGTGACCTCAATAAACCGAAGACACTTGCAGAGTGTAAAAGAATATCAGAATAGAATAATTATAAGAAATTCAAACCTGACATCAGGCCGAGAGTAATGAAGAAGATCTTCATTCTGAACTTCAGCGTTGCTGATATTGTCCAAACTGCTTCTGTTTGTCTTTAGAACCTTCTGAGTCTCGTTCTGCTCTGTTGCCTTAGACCGGTTCCTCTTTCTCTGGAGGCTTCGACAGGTGCCCTTTTAAAAGCACATGCCTTACACGCAACAGGGAGTAAATTAACAGCACACTCTATTAAATGTAAAGTATTAATGAGATGTTTAGAGGACTGATTCATTGTATAGTTGAGGCTTATTTGTATTTGTCTGTGTATCAAAGGGGAACAGTTCTGAACCTTTTTTGAGCAGATCATTTATTTAATTCGAATCTAATAACTAAGCAACTATAAGGCACGTTATTATTAGCATTATTATGGTTGTTGTTGATGTTAGCAGTAGTAGTAATAGTAGTAGTTGTTGGTATAGTAGTAGTAATAATTCTAGGTATATTACTGCTAAGGCAAAAATCATCCAAATCAGTTAAACATAAATTTTTTTGTATCGTCTTTAGCACAGAAGACAAAAACAAAAACAAACCATAGTGAGTCGAACCACTGTGGGGTCAACAACTCATTTTACTCTAAGCAGTTTGTCTTTAGGCTCACAAATGGTTTCAGCCTGTATTTAGTCCACCTCCTGGATATATTTGGAACTGCAGCCCCATATATGCCTAAAATGATGTTTAATTATTAGCCTAAAATATAATTTTAAAGGTTTTATTTCAATAAATATTATTGTCATATTAACTATGTTTGGAATTGCCAGAGTGTTTATCAAGTCTGAAAACTGGCGCACAGAGTAGAGACTGTTGACCACAATTTTCATTTCATTTCCTTATGACTTGTTTGTATTGACTCAGAGTTATTCTTAATGACATCTGGCATGTATATTGGTCATATATGACTGTCTATAATTATGCTATTACATAATACATGTATAATAAGAGAAGCTGCACTACCGTATTATAAATTGAAGTGGGACTGGAGCACTGTAATGGTCCTGTTATTAGGGTGGTGTGTTTGTGTGTGTGCTCTGGTGCAAGTGGAGTGTGTGACATTGTTGTGTAGTGTGTGTGGAGTGTGTGGTGACTTGTGTCACCTGGAGAACAGATGGACCAGGATGCAGTATGTGAAGAAGGCGAGGGGGTGAGCAGAGCCAGTGTGATGCTCTGGAGTGCAGCTTTCACGTGAACATTCCCCTTCATGGGGATTTTGTTCTAGTGGCAGTTCCTCTTTCAGCGGGATGATCCACCCACACCACAAACACTATCCAGGAACCGTTTGGGGAACATTAGTAGAGCTCAGAGTGCCTCAGATCTCAGTCTGATTGAGCGTGCGTTTATGTGTGTGTGCATGAGTGTATATGTGTGCGTGTGTTAGTGGTTGTGGGTGTGTGTGTGTGTGTATGTTCCCACCAGTTTGACATAAATCGTTTCGTAGTTTCAGTATTTGAAATAAATAAAGCAGTAACTGCATTATACAGTATGGTGACAGTATCCACAGTTTTCACTGCCTTTTTTATTATTTCACAAAAAATAACAAAATCTTGTCTACATAAACTCCACTCAAAACACTACAAACAGCAAAGAAATGGAAAACTCCAACTAAAGTTTATATAGTAGATTTTACATTTTACCACTATTTCACCAGCTTGTCAGTAAAGACAAGGCAAATACACAATCACGAAAGGAGATTAAAAATCACAGATTGGCCTAATATGCAACATTCTACATCAATTATCATTATGCTTACACTGTGCAATATTAAATATCTGGATAATAAAAAGTATGAGAATTAACTTAAAATTGCAAAAACGTGTCTCACATTTAACTAACGTAAGTGCAGTTATGTTTATTTTATAAAATCATCCTCAAATTATAAAAGAATTATTACAATCACAAGTTTTTCATAGAAGAATCAGCTGAATTTCCTCATTGCTTTGAAATTACACTTCAAAGTGTATGAGTTATTTAAACAGGGATTCTGGGTACGTGTCCCCACCAATTTTGTATGGCCCATTTACAACTTTTTATAATGACCAATTTTGTCTCCACCACTATTTGTAGGAGGCCATTTTATCCGCAGTACTAAATGTATTCATTTCAGTCCAGAAGGAAAGATAAAGTTTGACTGCCAAGGACCCACTATAATGCTTTTAATCTAGGAAACAAAGTTTGGTAGAGTGATTGCTCCATGTTGAGGTTTTGGCTCTGATGTAAGGAATCTGATTGGGTGGTGTTGGTTTGAGACTTGGATGGACTGAATCTGATTGGATGGTGTTGGGGTCTAGGCTCTGGTAGACTGAATCTGATTGGATGGTCTTGGGGTCTAGGCTCTGGTAGACTGAATCTGATTGGATGGTGTTGGGGTCTAGGCTCTGGTAGACTGAATCTGATTGGATGGTGTTGGGGTCTAGGCTCTGGTAGACTGAATCTGATTGGGTCTGGTTCCTGTAGACTGAATACATGTTCTGGTTTTCAAATGTTTTTTTATAACATTTATTTTCACCACCAGCCTGAAATCAGAGAACCACAAAATTATAGAAATATACAAACCACGACTAGTAGATCACCAAACAATACAGCTCCGAACAACAGCACAGGCACACACACACTCACGGCCGTGACGACAGCGGGACCTGGAGCTGAAACTGAGGCAGGAACTGAAAAAGCAAATCCAACATGGGAACCTCAGAATGTCACACTTCCTCATAAACATTAACACACACACAAAAACATAAACACATACACACACACACACACATACACTCACACACGCACACATACACACACAGACACAAACAAACAAACACATACACACAAACATCTCACAGACCGGAAACAGAGGAGGGAACTGTGCTCAGCAGGAAACAGAACAAGTTCATTCGTACACCAG
This sequence comes from Rhabdalestes septentrionalis, assembly GCA_037832545.1. NCBI lineage: Eukaryota > Metazoa > Chordata > Actinopteri > Characiformes > Alestidae > Rhabdalestes > Rhabdalestes septentrionalis. The sequence goes on along the minus strand of JBBMFX010000080.1, from coordinate 16,011,192 downwards.
TGGGTTGATAAAACCCAACGTACTGCACATAATGAGTTATTTACTGTTTTGTTTGTGTAGCTATTTACCCATCTGTTATTTCTAATCTAATAAATCATGAGCCATAAACTAAATAGTTTAATAAATAAATATAACATAATAATATAATATAATATAAATATACTGTAATTATTATTATTTTTTTATTATGAATAAAACGAAACTGAATCAACCTAATTTAACTAAATAAATAACACCAGTAAACTGAGTTTACATTTTTTGTTTGCGTTTATTTATTTATTTAATATGTGACAAATAAACAAACAAAAGTATACTAGTACATCGAATGCAAGGGTGGCCAATTTTTTGCATCGGATGTATGGTATTTTTTTATGAATATATTATGTTTGCACAAATGAATGGTAATGTATTTCATTGTAAAAATATAAAATATATAAATCACATTTCACTTTGCAGCCTGTTTATTTCTGCACATCATTATGTTTCATAGAGGAGTTTCTGATCTGTGTGGCACAGGGTTACATGAACATTATTATGCTGCACAGGACTGGAGAGAAAGTTCTCACCGTGGAGCTGCTCAGATGCAACAGCGGCTGAAACTGTTGGTGTGCTCTCCTCGGGTGTTGCTGCTGGTTTCAGGGTCGTTGCTGTTGTTGGTTCTGCTGGGGGAGGTTGTTTGGTTGATATATCATTCAGATTAATCAAAAAATATATCAGAAGACACATCTCACCTAGAACATCCAGCTGAATCCACTCTCTCATCCACCTATTACAGGAATAAGCTGCTGCATCCTCTCTGCTCACGTTAGTGATGTTGATGTGGAAAACCTTCAACCTTCTGTCCTCAGAGATGGAGAACCTGCCTCTCTGGGACTGTGCGGTACTGATCACTTCTTCAAAAGTGTCGTCTTGCCTCTTCAATAAAACCTTTGGCCTGTTCGTGAGCTCCTCTGGATAGTGACAGCTGATGGTGACCATTTCTCCCAGAAAGGCAGTGATTAGTTTTATACTCCATGCATCTGTCAATCACAAAATCACACAAGAAGCAATCAATCAACCAATCAATTAATGAATCACCTCCTGTCTGTATGGCAGCCTCCAGATCTCGTAATTCCATAGGCAAGATTATATTCAGCATGTTGTCAAACACAGAAACTATTCAGTGTGCTGTACAGGGAACAAAGAATCATAAAATGCATAAAAAAGAAAATTAAGAAAGGCATCAAATAAGAAATTAAGAATAAATATAAGACATACAAAAAACATGAAACAGAATTACGGAAGAGGACAACGCAAAATAATATTGAAGCACTTGTCGTGGAAAAATCAGCATTTATTCTTCCATGTGATTCATTATTGTTTTGAATGATTTAGTTTAATTCTGTATCCAGTGATTCACCGTTAGTTTCTGAGCTATTGAGTTTTCTTTCCTAGGGTCGTGTTGACCTGCTGGTCCTGCTAGTATGATAATGTCTTAGTCAAAATGTTCTAATGTTCATCTGAGGCTCTGTGTCTTGTGGATTCTCTGAAGGCCGTCTCTTGGTAAGCAGGAGATTTTGGGTTACTATGGAGACTGGGGTCGTACGAGAAGTGTGACCTCCTACTCAGTCTGCATGAGTGACAATAACTTTTGTCCAATGGACTTTTGACACCTCCTGATGGGTCGTCTTCTAGATTACGCAGGACAGGGGGTAAAAACTTGTGTGTTCTGTATGAGGAAGAGGGAACAGGTCAGGACGGGGAGACAGCTTGTCTGCTGTGTCTTTGTTCTTTCTCCAGTCCCCATCTGCAGATGATTCCAAATAAATCTTTCATTATGATTCAATTTGAGCAAAAAGGACTCTGTTGGTTTTATTCGAGTCTCTGCACCCCAAGAGGGTATCTTGTGACCCTCGACAGCACTTCAAATTTGTCCACATTTTAAAAATGTCTAAAAATCTGATCCACCTAAGAAAGGAGGCCCAGAGACATTTTATAAATGCGTTTACAGTAAAATGTTTGCTATTGACTATTGAGTGCTAGTAAAAGTGACTTTAGCCTCTTTGCTCCAGTTCTTAACTAAAGAAGTAAAATATGGACTCCAAACTTGTGTTGGCTGGTTGATCATATTTAGAGTCAGTGGAAATCTATGTAACCACCCATCATTCTAGAAACCAACACTTTTGAATTTTTATTTACAGTCTTCATGGTGTCCCACTGATATTTTAGGATAGATAAGATTAGATAAATCTTTATTAGTCCTAAAAGTAACGAGCAGCAAAAAATTAAGATAATAGAATATAATAGCTATATTATATTATATTATATTCAAAATAAAACAATATAATAACAGTGCAGTATCAAATGCATGCTAAAACTGAACAGGTAGCATTTTTCTCAGGTCAGCTGCCAGATTAAGCCTTCAGTGCTCTCAAAATAACAACATGGGGCATAGATCTACTGCACCTTCCAATGTAAGAACGAACTCAAAAGAGTAACTGAATTCACTTAGAAACAAAATATCTAACCTGAGACCTGGTAGAGGGTGAAGATGAAAAGGATTCTCATCCTAACTGATCCAGAAGATCTTCTCAGAGTGAAATCATTTGAGTTGTGTCCCTTTGTGTGTTGCATATATCCACTTCCCTCTAGATTTGGTTGGATCCCTTTTCTGTGGAAAACCTTTTCTCACAACCCCTCCCACAAGCACCACTATCTAAACATTTAAGCAGTCACATAAACATTGACATCTCCTGGAGTTCTGCACAACAAAGCCCTGAATAATTAGACATTTCAGTGAAATAAACCTATATCTCCAGTGTCCGGTGGAGAAACAAAGCAGCCGAGTTGTTACATTAGCTTTCATATTAGTCTAACACTGAAGATCCAACCCGGGAAATGTCCTCTACCTCACCTTACGCTCTTTAGGTGTGTTAAAGTTCTTCTTTGAGTGAAGCCCAGTTAACTTAAAGAGGTCCAGTCCAGCCAAGAATCTACAGGAAATATAAAGAGAGAAAGAGCACCGTCTAGTGATTGGAATTTGCTTCACCACCTTACCAATAAAATAAAAATGAGCACAGAAATCTAAAAAAATGATGTATATTATAAATAAATGTTGACGTGTCATCAAAATTGGTAGAACTATTTTCAACATTTTTCATTGGTTAATAATTTCACAGTAAAAAAATGTCATCTATGGGAGACCTACATGCAGCTCAAACAAAAACAAAGAGAGCATGGAGAGTGAGAAGTACACACTTATTGCTGTCAAAGTCAGATAAGAACATTGATATACTTGTTTATTTTTAATTTCTCTTTTCTCACATTGCCCTATGAAGGATGGTTTGGGGGGACCTGTTTTCTCTCCTCCTCTCTTCTCAGTTATTCCACATTTCCTTCTCATTTCCTTTGCTACCTCTTGACTGATCTGTCTATCCCCAAATGTTTGTGTAGGGTCAAAAAGGTCCAGTTTTGCTGCATGTACAGTAACAGTGTGGTGACAAATAAAGATTCATCATCATTTGAAAAAAAAAAATTAGGGCCTATTTTGTACCAAAAAAAAACCTTTATAGATCAACAAACTTTTAATCCTTTCTCTGGAGTACATCAACGTATACTAGAGAAAAAAATGCATTGTGTGTGAATCACTTAAATATGAAATGTAAAGGGAACATAAGAAATTAACACAATCCGCATAGCTCACAAATCTTTTATTTACATTGATATTTCATTTAACTGACCTTTCGGAAAGGATTTAACAATAAAAGACAGTTACAGCTTATAAAAACAACAAATAAGATAGAAATGTAAATGTAAATCTATACATGTTGCTTTTTTAGAATTGGAGATTTTAATTGTCTTATACATCTTATATTTTCATGGCAAAAAGAAGGCATGAAGTGTTGCATCAAGCTGCACAGGAAAATCTAACTATTTCTAGACTGTAATTCAAAGAAAAAACAATAAATATGAAAGAAATCCAGCATAAGTCAATTAATGCTGGGCTTTTGAATGTGGTAATCTGGTTCTCTACCTCTAGGGTCTAGACTCTGATACACAGAATTTGATTGGTTGGTGTTGGGGTTCAGAGTGCGGTACACCGAATCTGATTGGTTGGTGTTGGGGTTCAGGCTCTGGTAGAAAGAATCTGGTTGATTGGTGTTTGGGTTCAGAGTGTGGTACACCGAATCTGATTGGTTGGTGTTTGGGTTCAGACTCTGGTAGGTAGGACCTGATTGATTGGTGTTGGGGTTCAGAGTGTGGTAGATCGAACCTGATTGGTTTGTGTTGGGGATCAGACTCTGGTAGGCTGAACCTGATTGGTTGGTGTTGGGGTTCAGAGTGTGGTAGATCGAACCTGATTGGTTGGTGTTGGGGTTCAGACTCTGGTAGGCTGAACCTGATTGGTTGGTGTTGGGGTTCAGAGTGTGGTAGATCGAACCTGATTGGTTTGTGTTGGGGATCAGACTCTGGTAGGCTGAACCTGATTGGTTGGTGTTGGGGTTCAGAGTGTGGTAGATCGAACCTGATTGGTTGGTGTTGGGGTTCAGACTCTGGTAGGCCGGAACTGATTCATTGGTGTGGGGGTTTAAGACTGAATCTGATTGGTTGACGTAAGATATTGTGTTTTGGTTTACTTGGCTCATGTTGTGGGATCCAGGTGGATCGTTTTCATATTCAGTCTGAAAATAGAGCAAAATAACAAATAATTGACTAACATTTTTTTTTACTGAATGCTAAACACAAATATTCATTATGTTAGAAAGTCATATTCAAAAGCCACATCTTTTCTTTAATCTTGATTGCCTCCTTCAAACATATGTATTAAGAAACAAGCAGAAATGCTTTTAAGCTATTTGAAATGGAGTGTAGAATCTCTCTATTCATACACAATTATATTATTGTGCTTATAACACAGCTTATATCAGAAACAGAACAAAAAATAACAAATCACAATGCCCAGATACATGGAAGTAAATTAGTACTTTCATCAAGCAGGATGCTGTATTTGTAATTGCCAACAATAACAGCCACCAGTCTTCAAATAGGGGCAGCTGGATGGCCTAGTGCAGGCATCACAACATGGAGGAACGCGGTCCGGATTCGGAACGAGTGAGGGA
>JBBMFX010000080.1:15930637-15943910 GCA_037832545.1 Rhabdalestes septentrionalis | reverse complement strand
AACTTCTTCTTAGTTCCCTGCCCCGCCTCAGACTATTGGAGTTGGTGTCACACTGATGGAATCCTTTTGCGGTCACACGGACGTGGTTCTGTCTGAAAGGAATGACCGGCTCTTGCTTTGACACACAGCTGGTGTTTAGTGAAAGACTTGACGGAGGCAGAGGAGGTGGCAGCGGTGGAGGCGGTGGTGGTAGTGGTGGTGGGGGTGGAGGGCTGGCACAGGCTCTGATGTGCCTTGGTAAAATAGCAGGCGGGTCTCCTCCTCCTCCCAACTGCATTCCAGGGTGTTCTGTGCGAGCTACACTAGGGGTGTTAGAGAGACAAAGAGAATCGTTAGGCGTCTGTTGGATGGCATGTGTCATCCTGCAGTCAGATTTGTGCCAGTCCTCAGTGCTGGCATGGGGTATGCCTCCGGTGCGGTTCCTATTAAGAGAAAGGAACCGATCGGGGTTAAAACCTTGCTCTAACTCAAACTCGAGGCCGGAAAAAGAACTTCTCCTTTCAGAAAGACTGGGCCTTATTTCAAGGCTGCTTGCGGGTCTCTGAGCATGCAAGTCAGGACTCCTCTTCAATTTAGCAGGTAAGGTGGCTGAGTGGTACCTTTGAGGACCTTTGTTCACTCTTAGTGAGGCTGCATTTGGGTGCACTAGATTTGGGCTCAGAACAGGTGAGGGCGAGGGTGGCATGCAGGGACATCTGCCAGTAACGTTCCCTTTACCTCTAACAAGGTCTAAAAGGACAGGATTGTTTGTTACATGCCTCCTGCTGTCCTTTTTGCCTCCCCCTAACCCAGCTCTATGCAGCTTGCCTCCCTGATGCATCTGGCTGACTGTCAGATAGTTTATCAACTGCCTATAAGCCTCACTCCCCTCCTTTGTGTTAAGACTTCTTACACTGCCATGTTTTGCATGCAGATCACTGAGAAGGTTACTCCTTCGAGCTGTACCTGTGGTTTCTTTGATTTTTGATGGCCGGGCATTGAGGGATGGGTCAGATCCGGGAGGGTGTACGTTCGGCAGCATCTTCCTCAGGAGAGCGGGGTCTGCATGAGGGTGGAGGTCCCTTGAGGTGAGCAGGAGGGAGGAGGATGATTCAGAGAGAGGGTGCTTACAGTCAGGAGCACAAAGTGGTGAGTCCATTGGAGTTGCACAAGCACTACTCCCTGTGCTGCAACCAGCATCCAGAGAGGAGCATTGGGAACTTTGCAGGGAATTCTGAGCTTCATTCTGCAGAGAAGAAATCCGCTTTGCCAGGTGGTACTCGCACAACCGGGCCACCCCTTGTCGTAGAGGTGGATAGACCTGTTGATCCTCCTTTTGGAATTCAGTCGCTCCAGGATCTTGAGGCCTCTTCACTGGGGACAAAGGGACTGCATTAGACTGGTGCTCCATCTGACCCATCAAGATGGGGTTGTTATTGCTAGTTAGGTTCTCCACCGAGCCAAGATTTTCTTCATGCTGATTTTCCAAAGGCTCATTTTCTAGCAGAGGTTGCCGCCCCTGAATCCTTTCGCAGAATGAAGTCCGTTCAACATCAAACTGACTCCTTCGACTACTTTCTCTTCCACTGAAAGTGTTATACTTTCCTGGGGCGTCTGTTCCTTTCTTGTGTCGTTTTCCTCCACTTGTTGCTACTTTAGATCTCTTGCCAGTATTCAAAAGCGTGCTTGAGTGTGCTTTGACCATGTAATTACTCAAGGACTTATCCTCCATTGTCTCTGGCTCCATCTCTAAATTATCAGAAGAAGGTAGATTATGCTTTGAAGGCACTGTTGCAGATTGAGTATGAACATCTTTGTGGCGAGAGGGACTGCGCGGTGGCTTCGGAATGGGCCCTCTGGCACAAGGGGAGACAGGGAATTCTGTCTTCTCCTCCTGAAGGGGCTGGTATCCCTCTGTGGTGGCCACCAAAAGACGCATTGAATTCTCAGAAAGTCTGTGGGCCGCAGCCTGTTCTGAGCTCTCAGTCATCTCAGAGGAGTTGGTCTCATTTCCTGAATCAGATGAGGACTCTGGACTGAAAGCTCGTGATATGCCATTACCTGCAGGCAACAGAGAGGAACAAATTATTTTAACAGACTTATGTCAAATTCTTGCAAAGTCTATATTCTATATGAAATTGTAGTCAAGTAAAGTTAATTATTACAGAATGTACAGCAAGATGCATATCACTTTTATCTGACTATTTTTCTAATGGTGCATATTGCTTAGAACTTTTCTTTTTTGTTTTACATTTCAAAATATAAATCAGGCTAGCCCAAATAAATTAAACACGCAGATATTTCTTTAGTAAAATAAAAGTAATACAAAAGCCTGAAATCAATTTCAGTGGTAAAGTCCTGTAGTTATTGATATATGGAAAATGTTACAAGGAAATAAAGTATAGCTTTCGTTAGAATGCATAAGGAATTCATGCTCAGACTACTACCTCAGACTACTAAAAATGCTTAGTAAAAAATGTCATAAGAGGCTGGTATACCAAAGACAAGTCTGGTGTATCTCAACAGGAGCACATGCCATAGCTTTGGCTACGACTATGCCACAAGATCACCTTTAGGTAGATTATTATTTTAATTAAAGTTTAGAGCACTAAGAAAAGTGGGGTCTGTGACTGATTATGGAATTTATACTTTCTGACAGGTGGATGTACAGAGCTGGTACGGACTGGAACATTAATTAAAACTCACTCACGCATCTGTTCCATCAGAATAAAGACAAAGAAAATACTTCGAATATTAATGCTTTTAAGGCCGCGTTTGATATTCACATACGCATTTGGAAATATCATGAGTTCTCGAAGCATGAAAAAATTAAATTTGAAGCCGCTTTAATTGGATGCATGCATCTTCTACATTGAACCTAAGTGCAGGAACATTGAAAAATTGAAATTACATAAAAATATCTGTAAATGTGAAACAAATGGGCAAATACAAATCAGATTAACTCAACGTCTATCAAGCGGTGAATAAAGTGTGCATACAGAGATTTTGTAAATGTAATAATAATATAAAGACCTGCACTGTTGTTGGACTGGTTAGTTTGACTGGTGTCCTCAGATACAGCGAGCTCTTCTAGTGCTTGCAGCGTGTCCACTACTGCATGATCCAAGTTCCTGACACTGCTGCCCTCCCCATGAGTTGGGACGGCGTCTATCAGGGACACAGGGATACTATCAAGATCACAGGAACTTTGTGCCTGGCTTTTGCCCTCTGTGGCTTCCTCGTCTGAACTGTCCCTGAATCCAGGAGGAGGAGCAGCAATGGCCATGTTGAGGGAATGGAGAACCGCATCGTTTTCATCCTCGTCATCATCACCCTCTGGTGGTGGAAGGGACGTCAGGTCTATGATATCATCACTGGAGCCCGAGAGGGAGAGGAATGTTGCTTTACTCGCCGGCAGTCCTGTCTCATCTCCAGGTGTTGCTGCTGTGTCCTCTTCGCCGCTAGCTTCATCCTCGTCCTCTGCATCGTCAGTAGTCTCAGCATAGCATAAATCACGCAAGAGAGGCTCCTCAATACCTTCAGCACTGTCAAAGATTTTCCCTTCCCCAATGTTGCTGTAGACCACACTGGGCCTGATTTGAAATGGCGCCCCATCTAGGGTCCTAAAGCCAACTTCATGGTTTTGCATGAAAGCAGGCCTCTCAGGTACCTCAGGGCTCTCATCCATTAGGCGCTGGTAGCCAAGGTTCTGAGGGTTTACACTGTGCAAAGGTGGATCTCCGAATATAAAGGACACCTTAGCACTCCTGGGAGAGTCCTGGGGTCGATGCCTTGCTGGGGGCAGAGGTGGAGGTTGTGGGCTTCTGCTCCTAACTGGTGATCTCTCACCACTTTGGACTGGATACTGCTGTAGCTGGGGCTCTGGGCCATAAAGCGAAGTCATGCTGTTCTCTCCCACTCGGTCCTGTGGGTAATTGGATTCAGTCTGATAAGATAAATGCATGCTTGCTTGGAGGTTTGGATCCTCACACGTACCCAAAGAGGTGCTATATGGCCACTCAAGATCTCTGGGATCCTGACCTGGATTTGAGAGGAGCAGCATGTCAATCTTATTTAGAATGTATCAAATAAAGGCAATGTAAAAAATGTAAGCAGTCTCTCTTGTGTGAGCTGTAAGGGGATTTGATCATCGGTACATACCACATTCCATGTCTCCTGTGCTGTTGCTGTGGGACATGTTGAAGATGGAGCGGCGTGAGTCCACCAGAAGCCGATAGTATCCAGCCGTTAGGCAAGCCAGGTTCATGGCATCACTGGACTCCATTATTAAAGTTATAGGCTGTGGTAAAAGTGAATTGGCAATGAGATGGACTCAGTAATCAAAATAAGCAGCATGTTAATGCAGTCTTTGAGCATTAAGCATGCGTAATTTTTGTAGCTTTGGACACATACCTTGACATCCAAGACATGTAGCTCTACTCGCACGTTGACCTCATCCTCTGTGAGGATCTCAATGCGGTTAACATGGCTGAAGTCTGCCAGTAGGGCCACTAGATTAGTCTTGGCGTTGATGACATGACTGATCCCATACCTTGGTCCCACAAGTAATGTAACATCTGTTTGCTTCTCCCCTTGCTTTACATGAAAAGGACAGAAGAGAGCAAGACAGAAAAAGACAGATTGATGATACTGACCTTCAAAGAATACTTCAAAATATGAAGAAAATGATGAGTAGAACATTTTCACTTACCAGTAAGATAGATTTGAAAACTCTTCCTCCATATAATCTTAATTCACTGAGATATTTTAAATAGTGGACCTTTGCTTGCAAAATGGTTAACTGTAAAACAAATGACAAGAATGTTAATAACCTCAAAAAAACAACATCACTGTTGGATTTCATATTAAACCTGCTGTTTGGGGACCTTGTGGTATTCTGTTTTATTAACAACGGTTTAGAGTACAATATTACATGCATCCATTATTGAATTCTTCTAAATTATTGAGCACATTTTAATGCATGATTCATGTGTTTCATGTGTATAATTATGAGCATCATGCATTTTTCATAATACTTTAAATAAACAAAGACACCTTTGTTGGCAAGGGGGCTGTAGAGAAACACAGTAATGAATTCTCGCTGTGTCCTGCCATTAAACCAGTAGATGTCTCCCTTCTGACATTTTTTCAGCCTCATTACAGCGTATGCAAAGCTTATGAGGAGCAGGAGACAAAGAGACCATACTGAGGGGAAATCCATCGATCAAAATTAAGATAAAAAGTTCTGCATAATTAAATAGTTCTCATGCAAATGAGGGCACTCACATTGGTCTGGCATGCAATGGTCCTTTCTAGAGAACTGTTCTCAAAGGTGGTGATAGGAACCAGGTGTCCAAAGCATTTAGTGCATTTAAGAACTACCTCATTGACGACTGTTACTTGAAAAGTTTATGGAAACTATTTTCGCAATATAGTACCCAATTAATGAATCTGGTCTCAATAATGAAATTATGCAGAAATGTTGAAAAAAATCTGTGGAACCCCCATTCAAGTGGCAGCTGGAATCTTTTGCTACTGATGTAATAGCAGTATTTAATGGTTGGGTTGTGGACCATAAAACTGGTCCCATGGCCATATCAGAACAAAATGGGACACAAAAGGGGGACCTACCTTCTTCCCAGGAGGCACTAGGTTCTGATTGGTTTTCAGGATGTGAGTCAGGGCTTTCTTGATGTTCTTCTCTTTCATACTGGAGAGAACCGATGGGGGTAAGAAAAGTGCCAAACCCCACTGCTTCCTGTGGGACAGTGAAAGCACATTGAGGACAAGAGGTATTAAAGGTATAACAGTTAAATTCCTTTAAATTATTTATTCATTATTTTGGGTATTTGCATAATTTGGTAATTTAGTAAATAGTCAGGTGTAATTTGTGACAAAACAGTTTGAAAGGACTTTCATTACTGAATAAAAGCAATATTTGTCTGGATACAAGTAAATCACATGGCAGATCTAATGTGCTCAGTGTGAACTTTCCTTCAGTACCAGTAACCAAAAGAAAGAAGTTGCTTTGGTGGTTGGTGCAAGTTGGATTTTAGTGGAAGTGGGAACACGAGGGTGAGTATAATGAGAATACAGAAAATATGTTACCACTTCTCTTTCCTGTATGCTAAATGTATTGCATCCTACTACTGTAATGGCATTGTTCATTTTCGTTTGCATGTTGTCTTTTTAATGCTTGTTTGATTAATATTGTGTGTGGAATTATTGTAAATCACTCCTGAATAAAGCATTAGTTAAATTCCTTAAAAAAGGGGCGGCACAGAGGCGCAGGGGTTAGCGATGTTGCCTCACAGCAAGAAGGCCCTGGGTTCGACTCCCTGGTTGGGCGGTGAGTCTTTCTGTGTGGAGTTTGCATGTTACCCCGTGACCACGTGGGTTTCCTCCGGTTACTTCCCACCGCCAAAAAAACACGAGTGCAGGATAAAGGGGTAGAAGATGGATGGATGGATGGATGGATGGATGGATGTTTTTTCAGACTATTTGAATTTTAATTAAGTTCATTTCTATAAATATTTGCTGTCATATGCAAAGTTTTGAACACTCCTGGTCAAAAAAAAGCATGTCGTGATCACGTTCTAAGTAACAACAATACATCTGACATTCTGGAGGAATTTTTTTCTTTTTAACATTACTGCAAATAAACAGTAACACTGGCCAAAAATGTTGCATTGTGACCTTTGTAGAGGATTACATATATTATGTACCCCTGCTTCTTTCAGGGGTTACCTTTCAAGAGCACCCATGTATAGTGAAAAACTGTGTTGTTGTGATATAAAACAAACAAAAAAAAGCCTAAAAATGCCTATTTCTAAATAAATCTAAATATGACCACAAATATGCTCCCAAAACACTTGAATTTCCTCACCCTGGGTGGGCCACCAGCACACACACACACACACACACACATAGAGGCACGTCATTCACTCTGACACACAACCAATTTAGAATCCCAAGTTCACCTCACGTCCATGTCTTTGGACTGTGAGAGAAACTGGAGCCCCCAGAGAAAACCCACACTGCCACCAGGAGAACATGCAAACTCCACACACACACGTGACCAGGACCCGGATTCAAACCCTCAACCCTGTAGGTGTGAGGCCACTGCACAACTGAGGGGCTCTGCTTAATCAGTATTTCTGAAACGTGACACGTACAGTTCTTATTTCATAAGCCATTCTGACATTTGGTGTTTAATGAAGTGTTTGGAAATGGTACTGCCACTGTCTCGCGGTGCTGTCAAAAGTTTGATTCATGAAAGGCATGGTTATGCAATGTGATGGATTGATAATTGGAATCCATACATCACTTAGCCTCTCAGTCACACAGCTCTTGCTGTAAACAGTCCTTGTTCATTACAGCTTAGATGAACTGAAATGAACTGCAGGTAAGTGAGTGGAAGCAAGAGCCAGGGGAAGCAGACTCACTGGATGTACTTCAGCGAAACCTTCTGTGTTGGCCGTGTGGTGAGGGTGAGGATGTACATCTGCAGAGCAGCGAGACGAAGAGCAGCATCGTACTTCAGCTCAGAGCCGAAACGCTCCAGAACCACATCATTACAGCTCTGAGGAGAGATAACATGTGATTCAGGGATGTCATGGTCTGATACCATGTCTAAAGGAATAATGTACTAAGGAATAATTTTGGACTAAGATGTCCAACAAGAAAGAGAAGGATCTGGAATATAGCCAGGTAATGTCAAGCTAGCTGGTCGTTAATTTTCATCTGTCATTAGCGATAATAGCACTCATTTCCCGATGGCGCAGGTTTTGAGTACACTCCTAAATGTAGAGTGGAACCAGTTTTGGGTCTTTAAAGCCATTTCAATAAATGGCTTTTTAATGAACTCAACTGAAACCATTTCTTTAGGGCAGTGCTTATCAATCCAGGATGTGAAGCCCACCAGATGGTCTATGCTTTATAGTTTTTGACACACCTATACCATGCCATTAAAACACCAAATGCTAAATGAGATGGGTTAAACCCCCCCACCCCCTAACATACATATATATACACACACACACACATACAATTGAGTTTAAATAAATAAAATATAAAATGTATCATGAGTTTTAGATTTTTTAAAATAGAAAAGTAACAAAACATCAAATTTATATATCAAATTTTACATGGCTTTAGAAAACCAAAAATAGTTGTTTCGTCGCTCACTTTTTGGCAGCTTTATGTCGAAGAATGTACCACTACTGTGTAAAACTTTACCATTATATGCTCTTTCTTTAACATGCTGGTGCATTTTTTTTCTCACCTGGACATAGAGGTATTCAAAAGCTACCACATCCCTTCTAAGAAGGTCCACTGGATCCTTTGGAACGAAGCTGATTCTGAAGAAACATTTCATCTTGTGTGAACCTGGCCTCTGCGTAACCTGCCCACAGGACAGAGAAAGAGAAAGAGGAAATGTTGCCTCATTGCTGATGGAAGGGCAAATGTCCACTGTGAAATTTAATTAATGCAGGAGCAAGTTGTCGAAAGAACACTCCAAATGAAAAGAAAAATGTTAGTACTGCTACATATGTTGAAAACATGCCTACTGGCATCCTACAGCGGAGTTGAAGTAGTATGTCGGGGGTAAGGTGAACATTTAATGGGACAAGGCATACTATTGTCTACTAACCCACTATAGCAAGTAGTGTGACTATTTTGATCAATTTTTTAAAGGTTCACCACAGGTGCCTAGTTTAAAAGTCTCCAGGAGGGTTTGAGTGTTGTGTGGATGATTTGCCCTGTAGTCTCCTTACCATTAGCATTCCTTAATATACTATGCAGAAATGACATCCACCTAAGGCCCTTAATGATTCTCAAGGCCCTCCCTAGTCATTATATGGATATAGCATTGGGCTTATCCTAGTGAAAGTATTTTCTAGTGAATTTAGATGAAAGCAAAATAGCCAGTGCTACTGCTAAAAACCTGGATATCCCATTACTTACATCTGTAGTAACTATCTCTATCATTAGAAAGAATGGGTTATTCGAAAGACTGAAATAAAAAGAAACAAACTAAAAGCTAAAATCTGCCAAGTAGTTGACAGGTAGTCTGGATAACTCACCTCAGTTTCTTTTTTAAAACTCTATTTCATCAATACTGTTATACTAATGCTGGCCTGGTAATCAGTGAATATTAATTAGCCTATCGATCAGTGGCTAGACTGGCAGTCAGGACTGGGTGATATGATATGACGGGGATTTCTAGGGGTTGATAAATAATTTATGAAAATATGAAAATTATACAAAAATATGAAAAATAGTGAGGCTGAGGGATGTAAAGCTGACACACTGAAATACCGCTTAACATGACAACGAAACACATTTCACTCCAGTTTTACTCCAGAATGCCTAAAAGAAATACCACCAAACCACTCATTGTTTTAATAATACACCACCCTCCACAGCCAGCCTTGCTTGTAAGATTGGAGCTTTTGTTTGTGCTGCAGTCATTTCAGATGATGTTCCTGAGTCTCTGGGTGCATACTTCCTAAAAAATGTCTCCTCTCGACCTCCTATGTTGTGGTCACCTCATTTCCATTTCTGCTTGCGCAGTGACTCTTACGTCAGATGGCGTCTGTGCTCTGCGCATATAAAACAATCCACTCGATGATCCTTCAGGCCCTCATTAGGATGCAGAAGGCCTCTTGTGTGGTTTGGCCAGGCTTGATAAATAGCATGAAGAGACGATGGCACCTTGCGAATACCAATCAGATGCCTGTCAATCTCTTTTAATCTCTCTTGTATCCGATTTCTGCGAGTCCCAACTGATAAACAACTGAGTCTTGTGGCTCTGACAGTGACTGAAATGAAGTCCGAGGACCACGCCATTGATAAGAGAGGCTTTATGAATAATAAGATAATTATCAAAGGCGAAAATTCTGATACTGAGCAGGAACCTCAGCCATTAATAAAACAGCCGCCGTGATGTTTTCAGCCTTGAGATCTCTCAAGGCCAAAAAGACATGATGCCATCTGCAAAAGGATGATGCAGATTTTATTACAGAGAACAGCCGATTCATTGTTTGAAGACAGTTAACAGCTTATAAACAACAGAATCAGTCACAAGTTGAATGGTATGACAACCTGCTCCACAACAAAGGAGGCTATCTAGGTGCCACTCTTAATCGATGCTTCCTTCGGACAACACAAAACGCTTGATAAATAATGATCAGTAATAATTTCCAGTCGAAAGAAAACATTAGATAAGTTATAAGGAGGTGGTTCTCTCCCTCTTTTCTCAAGGACTACTTATATATACACACACATATATATATAATGTGAGCTGTCCTTGGAAGTAGAAACACCCCCATATACATTTAGATCAACCATGAAGATTCAGTCTCATTCTGTTAGGAATGTAGATTAAGATAAATTTGCTAATCCCATTACATTTATTTGCAGATAAACCTAAAGATTTTAGATAGTCCTAATTAAAAAGCTGCTCCATTGCATTAGCATTTTCCATGATTTGCATACCATGCTTCCCACTGGGACCATCTGGGAGAGCTTTGTCATCATTTTTTTTATGGCACAAGCATGTGTTGTGCCTCACCGACTGTATGGAAAATTAGACTAAGTCACCGCGCTCTTATCTACGTGGCCTGGCTGACGTCAGTCATGTTGCTTCCTGATTGGCTCCTATTGCAGTGGACAGCTGGGGGCACATGAGGTTGTGCAGGCGCCTGGGTGACGCAAATATCTGACATCTTAACTTTTTTTTCATAAGTAGCCCAGCAATTAATGTGCTGAAGGGATTAAAGAACATAACAACAATAATAACAGTAGTAATAATTATTATACTACAACTGCTGCTGCTACTTTTACTGCTAATTCTACTGCTACAGCTAATAATAGTAATAATAATAATAATAATAATAATAATAATAATAATATTAAAACACCAATAATAATAATAATAATAATAATAATAATAATAATGATGATGATAATTATAATTAATTTTATTAATAGGAATAGTAGTAGTAGTAGTAGAAGTATTAATATAATATAATATAGCATAATATAATATATAATATAATATAATATAATATAATACTATATAATATATAATGCTTATTAAAAATATATAATATAGTATGATTGCAAAATATTTTTGTTGACTACTTATATATACATACACACATATATATTATATATATATTATATATATATATAATGTGAGCTGTCCTTGGAAGTAGAAACACCCACATTTTTTTAAGTGAAAGTTTATTGACACATGCACTGCAGGGAACAAGCATAAATATGTTTTTTTATATTAATATTAGTGCCCAGTTTGTATATTTGTGTGAATGAGTAACATATTATGAAAAAAAGCATTAAGGCCACATTTAAATGTCACTTATCCTAAAGAGGGTTTGGTGGGGGGACGACGACAAATGACCCTCTTCTGGCTACTTTTGCTTACAATCAGAGAGGAAAATTCAGAGGGGGCAAAATAATTACTGGAAGTTAGAATTTCATTTTCATTCAGAACTGTTGTAGAACTAGGTCTTTATTAAGAGTTGTTTGTAAACGAGTGAACTAAAGGATCCAATTTGATTTTGTTCTCTGTGATCTCTTCATGAACTGGATGTCTCAAACTGGATGTCTCAAATTAACCAGCATATCTACGCTACATACAGGAACACATTTCTACCTGTGGCAATAAGACTGAACAACTCTTCCTCGTTCTGTAGCTGATATTTTTCAGCATTTATATAATTTTATTCTCATCCACTTGTGCAGTATAACTCATTGGATTTTGTATGTATATGTTATTGAATCTTTGGCTCATGCCCTCATCACCAGCTCATTTTATTGCTTACATCATCTTTTGATGGCACAAACACTAAGTCACTTTCATTATCACTTGCACTACTAATCTGTTATTATATTATAACTGTTATAGTTATTTTGTTATTCCTTTTGCACTATTACTCTTCTTATTGTCTTTTTAAAAAAACTTTATTTTCTTATCTTTAATTCTCTTGTTGCACTGAGTGTGTTCATAACAAAAGAATTTCCTTTTCTTATCTTATCTCAGACAAGGTAAAATACATCCTATGTGCTAGACATGTAAAATATGTCTGCATTGAGTCAGTCGTTCCAGAACTATACCTGTATGTCTGGATGATGTGCAAATCAGGTTCAGCATTTGGACGTTTAGCTATGACTTCCCTGTATATAAATAGTCAGTTTAATCTTTGGATTTTTGGACTTGATGTGCGAGACAAAGATGTCAAAATCTGTTTTGCTCCAGTGTTCCTATTGTTGTCAATATATTGTGGAAATCTTGCACACATTTACAAATATTAACCTTTTTTTAGCGGTAGTGTTTGGATGATTTTTTGCTCAATAAAGGTAATATGTTACAAGATTCAAATAAAACAAGGTAAGGTTTGCAATCATTACATGTCTGTGCATTCTATCTAAAATGGTCAAAAAGTTTAATGAGCAATGCTGTTACCTCCAGAAATAAATAAGAGGCCACTGCACAAATGTTCAGTTTCTTAGGTTTTACCTTCTATATGTGCAAATATTGAACTGAACAGCTTTGTCTTGGACAATAGATTGTCCTCATTTCCATATAAAAATATTGTTCTTTAAAGTCTCATTTTTAAGAAATGACAAAACATAAAAATAAAAGAAATTATGCAGTATTTGCAGAACTTGAATAATTCAGAGAAAACAAATATC
The DNA here is from genome assembly GCA_037832545.1 of Rhabdalestes septentrionalis. Classification (NCBI taxonomy): domain Eukaryota; kingdom Metazoa; phylum Chordata; class Actinopteri; order Characiformes; family Alestidae; genus Rhabdalestes; species Rhabdalestes septentrionalis. The sequence goes on along the minus strand of JBBMFX010000080.1, from coordinate 15,931,211 downwards.
TTGTTCACTCAAACAAAATGGCAGTAAGTACCTTTGACGTACTTCTAATATTGTTTTACCGTCAAACTGGTCTCATTGCAAGAAGAGAGTATTGATTACAGCAGTGTTTTTATTATTTTATATAATTTGATCACTAATCAGTCCCTCATAAAGCAGAATGAGGTGCTTGTGTATGAACAGACACTGTCATGGAATGTTTGTCAAACTCATAGAGATGCTGATTTTTGAAAAGAAAACAGTGGTGTCTTATTTTTTTCCAGAGCGCTGTATATATATATTAGGGGTGGAGACAAATACAAATACCGTATTCGGACAAATACTTTTAAACAGATTTGTATTCGGGACACCCCCCCGCAGTTAACCCATTTCGTCATCTTCTCGTTCAGGGTTTCAAGTACACAGCAAGATGGCAAATAAATAATGCCTTGTGAATGTTTTTTGCCAATTCTGACTGAAGGGGAATATTTGGAAAAGATGCTCGCACTCTGGAGAGCAGGTGCACGGCCATGCAAGGAGAGAGTGAACACGAAGCAAAAACACACGTTTATTTCAACACTTTGCCAATCGGGAAAGT
>JBBMFX010000080.1:15893276-15904066 GCA_037832545.1 Rhabdalestes septentrionalis | reverse complement strand
TAATATACGAGCAATATACATATGATTTGTCTGTCAGTGTGATAGTAATATTTAAGCAATTTGCATGTAGATGTTTGCTTCAAAATAACAGCTCCTTTGGACACTGATGAAATTTCTCTGCATATCACCACAATGGATCTGAAACTAAGCAAGTAAGATGTGATGGAAGTATAGACATTCAGCTTTCATTTTAGGGAGGGTATTGCCATAAGCTTTCATAAGTTACATCTAATTTTCAAAGTCTCTTTTCAGAGACTAAAAAGTAATTAAACAAAGTAATACAAAATATGTGTTTTGCTTTTTTACTTGGATGAAATTCACCACATACAGAATTCTGCCTTCAGTTGCTGCCTGTTTGTTGGTCATCCTGCCTTCTGTTTTGTTCAGTAACTAAAAGGAATGCTCTGTTGGGTTTGGACCAGGTAACTGACTTGACAAATTGAAAAATATCCAATTTCTTGAACTTAAGAAACTCTTGGGTTGCCTTCTCAGTGTGTTTTGGGTCATTATCCATTTGCACTGTAAACTGCCTTCCAATCTGTTTCGCAGCATTTGGCAGAATCTGAGCAGAGTGTAGCCCTGTACAGTTCAGAATTCATCCTGCTGCTTCTGTCAGCACTCACATCATCAATAAGTCATTTGGGGATGCTGAGCTCACCACTGCATTCCTTCTTTTTAAGAATGTACCAAACTGTTGATTTGGGAACACCTACAATGGCAGCTATCTCTCTGATAGTTTTATTTTTATTTCTTTTTTCAGCCTAATCCTCCTTCTCTTGTCTTGACGCCTATCAAATCCAAATTCAGTGCTTTGAATCAACACCAGACCATTTATCTTCTTAATTTCCCATGGAACAAAGTCTATACTCCCATCTTAATTGCTTAATTTTAAACCCATTGTGGTGATACACAAAGAGAATAAGACTTGCATGATATGTTCAAATACTGATGGACCTAACTGTACATTTACTTGGGTAGCCCACTTCATATGTGTAGATCCAGTTGAAATTCACCTGAACCTGGACTTGATCCTTAATTGCAGTTTAAAACCTAAAGCCTGATCAGAAATCCAATCTGATACTAATTCTAATTAGTAATTCTTAACAATGTTGAGAGAAAGAGATTATTGGGGTTATTAGGTTTTCAAGGGTATAAAAGAGACCTGACCTTGCCTGACCTCCTCTCATGGTTTCACTAAAACCACATTAACACACACCTCCAGCTCCAGAGCCACTTCAACATTACGAGACAAGGAGAACATTGAGAATACATGTCCATGCCAGAGAATAAATGAGTGAGAGTGTGCAAGAGAGAGAGAGAGAGAGAGAGAGGATGTGTGAGAGTGCAGGAAATCTACAACATTAAAAATCTCATTACAAAACAAACCTGAACCTGACCCAAGCTTGATGCTGCAGGAGGAAAAAAAACAGGCCCGAACCTGCTCTGAAATCCAATATTTAGTCGGGAGCTGTAGGGCTCGGGTCAGGTAGCAGACCTCTACTTGATGACTATCCGAATAAGGCGAGATCCATTTTTTAAAATAGATTCATGAAATGAATGTTCTCCACCTTTTTAGCATGAAGTAAAATAAAAAAAGAATAAAGTATACTAGTGTTAACAAATTAAAATGATGTAGCCCATATTTGTGTGAATTGCTGCTCAGCAATAGCACTGAAAAGGTAATGCATTGAATTTGTGTTTAAATTCAAATGTATTTTGTCTGTTCACAACTGTGTATAAATGAGAAGTGGGTAATAAATGAATCATATATGTGTATACATACACGTTTAAATCCAGCGCATCCCATTTCTACAATGCTTATTTGTGGCTTATATGTTGCAAAACTATAGACGATTCTTGTTGTATGCATTGAATATGCATTTTACATGCAGTGTGACTTCTCTATAAGCTACATATGAAGTTCATCTTTAAACATTGTCAATTTTATGTAGATCATTTCATTAGTGGGTATTTTTTTTAAGGGGATATCTAGGGCTTAAACTAGGAGTATGAAAGATGTGAAGGTGTCTTGACAGAATAACTGATAATTATTGGTCCCTATTTTTAGCCTCTGCATCTCATTCATGAATTCTTACTTGCTGAAGCAGTCCCTGCTGTCCCGTGGGGAGGTCATGTCCCATCCATAGGGCGCTCCCTGCAGCCCGGCCCAGCTGCCCGTGGGTGGAGGCCAGCCTGCGGATTTGTTCTTGGGGCTGCATTGAAGGGAGGATAAAAAAATAAAGCAAGTAATGTGAGTTATATTAAGTAGTCACATTTACATTAGAAGCCTTCCAAACACACCGGAAAATGTCCAATCATTGATTTGTTAAGTCATACTCCCTTTACAATCCACATTAAGTTCATATTTCAAACAAATAACACATTTAAATATGGCACTTTTATTGACATTTTAGAGCATACTTTCTATTGACATTCTCATTTTAATTTATTGAAAACACACACAAAAAAAAACAACTTTTAAAATATAACAACAAACAATATATTTAAAATATAACAGGCCACGTTTTAGTTTATTCTTCATCAAATACATTCCAATAGGTTCAGTTCAGCTAATAAACAGTAAGTATGCATTAAAAAGCCTGTGTGTGTGTTCTCTATAGAGGGTGTGTGCTTAATTTCACTCAACAAAACATTTGCAAATGACTTTATGAGTTCCACAATAAATTAATTCAGTTCACATTTACACTGCCTCGGGAGTTACGAGCTGGCAGTTACGAGCGGGTAAGATTTTGTGTCGGATGAGATGCTTTTGTTTCCTCTGGCAGTAACTAACACCCTAAATGTTGAGGACCTTAAGCGACCAAAACAAAATGCCAAAACACAACCGCTGCCGCAACGCATACTCTTCCCCTGGAAATGGTGAACATGGCAGCCGATCTCACTTATCTCCTAATGAAAGATCTGGCACTGAAGCATCGGGGTTTATATCTCAGAGGTACATTCCGGCAAATTGCGGGAAACAGAAAACTGGCAAAGTTGAGATGGTGGTTGAAGCACCGGGTGTTAATTAACTTAACGATGTAATCAAGACGGCCTGGCTCCAGAACTCCACTGTAATGCTTATGGACCCATGAAATTGCTTCTCTGTCAGTTATTGGGTCGAGCTCAATTCTCATAATCAATATGGGAATATATTCATTTCACCCGACTTATGAAACACATTCTCAGTAAAGCCTCGAGCGCAATGGCGGCATCAGACATCGTGTTCCATATTTATTATTTTACAGTTCACTACTTGACAGTGTGTGGTCACATTGAGTGGTGGGTCACTTTCGTATTCTTCCTCAGAGAGTTTTCTAAAATGTGTCGAAAGCACTTCATCTTGAAAGGATGTTTATTGCCTCTGTCAGGACAAAACCCCAAATCTCCAAAGTTTACAGAAAGAAGCAAAACTGTCCAAAGACTCAGTGTGAGTTCACGTAACAAGATTTCTCTTTTTTGGACCATTTCTGTTGCTTCCATTTATTATGAAATTTTATCACAGCCTGCAAAATCTAGCATTTTTAAATCCAGTTAAAAATGAAATATTACAAAATGTAGAGGCAAGGTTTGGTTCCTGCAGGAAGGATTTTTTTGTTCTTTCTGTGAAACGTCAGCAGTCTTTAGTAACAACTTGCCTTCAGGAAGGTGTTTCATGCTTAAAACCCTCCAAGCATGCTCTTAGAATAAATGCCTTGACTACTTCTTCTTCCTTTTGATTAATGATGTCTTGTAGCTGACTGACATGACTGGAAAAATGCAGGCTCAACATTTTCAGCTGATTCCACCATGTTCGCTATTAGTGTTTTACTGTGTTTTGAATTATAAGCTGTAAATACAGGCTTGTTTAGTGTAAGGAAAATGGATATTTTGCCACTTGAATGTGGACAATAAATGGAGAATGTGATTTAGAGGGAGCAAATTCATTAACAAATTCTGTAAATGTTATTTTGTTAGTGTGCTAGCACAAGTTTTATTCTTTCCGTTCACCCATTGTTTGGCCCCATACTACTCCCAGGGAATTTGAGATAGAGACGCCGTTACAACTCTGAAGCGCTGGGCCCGATCTGTAATAGGGTGCTTGTTTACAGCTTCTTGCTACTTCTTGTTGTTTGTTCATTATCCCTGTTTTTCTGGAGAAAAATATTTGCAAAAGTATTGGCACCCCAAACTTTCAGATAGTCCTGTTGGACAGGCTTCGTACGAAACCCACCTAGGCCAACTTCCCTGACACACAATTATGGAGGGCGATGACCTGCACTTGTCTTTTTCTTTTCTTTTGATCATCCCCCATTCACTTCCATTCATTTTTATCCCCTTTGAAATGAAAGCAGTTTCGAAAGAAGACACTTTCAGGCTCCACACAGTGACCAAACCATATTAAACTTCATATGAGACCTCAGGCCATGCCCCCAAAGACACACATATTAAAATATTGGGACAAAGCTGTCATACAAAACTTTGTGGACAAAAGTATTGGGACCCACACACTCTCAAACACACAGTAAGTCTATGCTAATGCTACATTAATGCTAATGCTAGGCTAATGCTAATATTAATGCTAATGCTATGTTAATGCTAATGGTATGCTAATGCTATACTTCTTTACACTATGTTAACACTAGTGATAAGGCTAATGCTGTGTTCTGAATTTGAACAAGCACATTTTGCATTTTCTTTTTTTTGCATTGAAGTCTGTTACATATAAATAATGATCAAATATATAGGGAAAACAGCTATCTTTCCACAAATTCACTTTCCACTTCACTCTTTAGTTCTTTAACAGTTCATTTCAATTGAAAAAGTTTTCTGCTCAAGGATCGACCACTTATACAGCATTTACATTAGTGAAATTTAAATAGACGACCCCAAGACCCCTGACCCAGGCCTGCCAGAAAACAAACCACTGCACAAAATATATCACAAAATTTACACTTAAATTAAAGTATTTGTTACAGATGCTAATATTTAAATATATAAATATCTGATTGTTTTCTACACTGTGCCTTATTGTGTAGTCAAGCCAAACTTTCCAAAACAAAATAAAAACTGCAGTAATAGCTTTTGTATAGAGAAAAGTTACTCTCGATGGTTTTTATTCATTAAAATGCTCTTTAACCAAGATAACTATAGGTGGCTATATAGGCCATGAGATGAGTAGCTGAAAATGGGAATATTGATATTTTACCAAATTATTCCATTAAGTCATTTATGTAGTATTCTACATGGTGTAGGTTGCAAATGTCAAGAGATGATAAAATGGGAAAATATTGCAGCATTGTTTGGGTCTATGTGAAGCCTGCATTCTCATTGATGTGTACAGTCATTGAAGCTTTGGCCTAGGTAGGATGATGACACTGCTATCAGCAGAAGGTTACAGACTGATGCTGAAACACTGTGGAACATTTCAATTCATGAAATATATCTAAAAAAAAAAACCCAACCCAATAAAATACTGCCCCACTGTGTTTGATGTTCAGCCAATCCAATTATGTTGTTCTGGTGCAAGAAAAATTGGATATGAGTAGAATACCATACTGCCATGAATGTAATGGATATTAAAGCAAAATCAATACATCTTTATGTTGTATATTTTGATCATATTCTCACTCACTGATTTGGAGATCTCTGAAAAAAAGTATACAGTTAGTGATTGTTACTGCACAGTTTCCTCAATCTTATGTGTCATTAATCAGTTTATGAACAAACTGCGTCACAAGAACAGTTATATTTTCAATTAGACCCACAAAGCAGGTGCCACTGTGGCCAGTAAATAGCTATGCTACTGATGTGAGCAAACATAGCATTTCTGTCTAAATAATTTAGGAGAATTTTTTGTGGATGATGCATTCATGCTATGCCCATCGAATTCTTGGAATTCTATAACATGGTAAAACACAATGCGTCTGTGGAGTCTCTGAATGATCATAGTTATGGCCAAGAATGTGGATGTTATGTAGATGAAGGAATACATTAAAATGCCTGTGTAATGAAAGGAGCGGTATTAGAATGTGCAGCAGAAAGGTTGTGCATATTCTAATTAGGCAATTAGAGACTGAGAGAAAAGGCATGGAGTGTATCCCCAGCATGAGTTTTTGGCATTACAACACACATGGCTGCGCGTTTTGTAGCATGTCACCATCAATCTGAGTCTAGAATGTTTCACACTGATCATAATAATTGATTTCATGGGGTTAGTTTGACCCATAAGGCTTCTAAAGAAACAGTCATTTAAATTCAGCGGTAACCCGAACCATCTGGATTGGAACTGCTGGCATTTAACAATGTGTGAATATTTTAAGATGAATAGAAATGATCCACAAGGACACAGTAGCCTTTTTTGAAACAGCTATGAAATCTAGTTTATTCAGAACACGTCTGATATCCCACGTTTTCCTCCTTACTTTTGCACTAGAGCTATAGGCTAATATAGCTAATATAAGTTTGGCATTTACAAAAGTACATGTATTAAGCAACAGACACTTGCCTTAAACCAGCTCTGTTGCTTTTATAGGACCGTTTGAGTCTAGTGTGAGACTGAAGTAACTGAACTAAAGTCACTGACCTCATACCCTGAACATGTTTTGGCTGCTCCACTACATTTGGAGCGAAGTGAATGTTGTGTGCATTTGATTTTGACCAAACTGTAGCATTAAGGGTTTCTGCTGTGGCCGTTTTGTTACAGCAGGGCTCAATAAGCGGAGGGCCTTCCTCCTTCATCTCCTAATCCCTCTCATCAGAGCGAAAACAAATCCACACAATTTGCGGAAATAAGAGGATTTGAGGGAGTGGCGTTCGGGGAGGGCGCTTGGTTGAGTGGCGGCGATGGCGGTCGGTGGAGGGGGGTGTATGTTGCAGAACAGCATGCTTTCAAAGTGGGAACAGGGAACGGGCAAGTTCCTAAAAAAAACATGCTCATGTTTGCAGCAGCCAGTTGTGCGGGGAGGATTTGTTTACTCATTTATTTATTTATTTCTCGCGGTAGGCAACGGAGTGACAGACATGGGGTGACAGGAAACAAGAACTTCACAGTCTTTGAAGACATAGTTCTAGGAAACTCAGCACAGTTTGATGGGCAACACATCAGGTGGTTGAGTTCCTTTGGAGGGTATCAGTCATTAAAATGATGCTTCACCAAGACAGATGCAACAACATGATGTCTTGCTTGCTCTTGCCATTAGTATCCTCCTTTAGAGCCCTTTTGAGTTGATCTTCAAATTGTCTAATATTCACCAGACACGTTTTTTTCCCGAGTTATGCCATTCGTGTTGTTTTTATTATCATATTCCAAGATGAATGCTCACACTGTCCCGAAACGGAGCTTCCTCAAATTGTAAGTCACTTTGGGGAAAAGCATCTGCCGAATGAATGGAATGTAATTTAGTGAATGCAACAAAAGCAATGGTCCAGAATTACATTCTATTGAGCTAATGTTTTCTTCTCCTTCTGACAGTGAAAATGGTGAAATACAAAGAGGGTGTTTTTATTATTATTATAAGATTCATTCAAGTTTCCATTTACACACATCACGTTTTTCCTCAGTCTTTTAGATTTTGGCTATAGGAATGTCTAATGAATGTCTAATGGATCGTCACATCCGCCACGTTTTCTATGTTGATGTACCAGTGTACAGTGCCTATCCTGTGCTCTCTGGCATTAGCATTTACAACCTTTCTGCTCTCTGCTGGCAATTAGGCTTATATTGTTTTACACAAAATGCATATTAACCCTATGTTTTCTATTCAAATAAAATATCCATCCATTTTCTGAGCAGCTTATCTTTAACCATCACAGAGGCGCTGGAGTCTATCCCAGATGTCACAGGGTGAAAGGCAGAGAGTAATCCTGGATAGATCATCAGTCTATCATAGGACACACACACACACACACACACACACACACACACACACACACACACACACACACAAACACACACACTACCTATTCCGCATCTCTAGTTCACCCGAAATGCATGTCTTTGAACTGTGGGAGGAAACCAGAGAGCCCAGTGGAACCCTGCAGACACAGGCAGAACATTAAACGTCCACACAGAAAGGACACTCAGCTGCCCAGGTGGGAATCGAACCCAGAACCTCCTTGCTGTGATGTAACAGAGCTAACCACTGTGCCATCAAGCATATAAAATACTAATTCAGTTCATTTTGCAAACAGTGGAATGTCTACAATTTGAGCATCTGTCCGCTTAGGAAGTAACTGCAGAACATTTGTGTCGTTTATAATAATAGGATTAATGCAAATAATCAGAAAATGCAAAATGTGATTTTGCGGTTGCTATGAAATCAGGAAACCCCCCCAAAAAAGTTTGTGTTGAAAAATCTACATTTACCATGTATACAAACCGGAAAAATTATGAATCTCTTCATTCAGTGCATGGCTTCTCAACCATCTTCTCTCTCTCCCCATATATTACAGAGTCCTCAACCACAATAACAGAGTTTTTAAACAATCAAAACCTGAATACTGAATACTGAATCTGTACTGAATTTTAACGGACCCGTTGATATTGGAACCATGCTAATATTTCCAGAACTATAGGAGAAGATTCTAGCTATAGAAAGAAAAATAATAAAAACAAAACTTAAGAACACTCATGTGTTTTCTGATCCACTCACATTAAAAAGTAATTTTACTAAAGTAATTTCTTGAAAAACTGCACATTTTATATCTGTAGACCAATGCAATTCTCTAAAGGAATTCTGTGTATTAGGTGCTACATAACCATCTAGACTAAGTCCAACAAAGTCTAAAGGAATATTAAGAGCACCCAGTGATATATTAGGAAAATCTCACTCCCGACTATATTTACGTCGTGATAAGTCTGTAAATAAGCGGCAGGCAGAACATGCCATGAGCAAGATTCTCCCAGTAGATACAGTACAAACACTCAACCACCACTGCAGCTACGCTACTCCTGCTATTCTATTCTGTGGTCAGGGAGGAAGAGGCAGCCATCGATCTTACTCTCAGATTTGGAAGCAGCCCATCAATATCTCCAAGTGTGCTGTTGGTATTCCCTAGAGAGCTGAAAAGCTCTCATCGAAGTAAAATTACCTTCCTCTCCTGCAAAAACCGGGCCTCGCTAAATGTAAAAAAGTTCACAGTGCCTTATTTTATTTCGCTGTCTCACCAGCTCCATTATAAGCAGCCGGTCACATTAGTGCTTTATTCTCCTTATCTAGAAGGAAACAAAAGAAGGCAAGAGAAATGAACTAAAGCGCCTGTAGCGGGCCTCGCTGCATTATTCCGGGTGAAATATGAAACATGCGGCACAGAGAACACATGTCAAGCAGAATGAATGACTGAATGATATGTTCTTTCTGATAGAGGACGGGTTTCACAAAATACCCACGACTCAGAAAGAGATGGCAGATACACTGGAATAATATATAAAACATAGGGAAGTCTGAAAGTCTTATTTTTTAATCCTTGCTTGTTTGTTTGTTTTCCTGACAGAGGATGCAAAAACAATTACGAGCATGAAATGGAAGGGTGCGATAAATACTATTAACATGTAAAGTCTAAAATACTTTGAAAACCAATTTGCTTATTTATGTATTTATAATAAATACATTTTGTCTTATAGAAAATAGCTATGAATTGTTAGCATGAACTGGAGGGCTGTGACAAATAATGTATTACGACAGGACAGAGCAGTCAAAGATTATTGAGCTCTTTAATCTTAATTAATTCTTTTCTAACTGAGGACACGTATACACTCTTAGCGAAAACTGTATTATATGACCAATTATGAATAATAACATATAAAAAGGTACAAGCTTATATATATTTCTGTGTTTATTTTCTTAATACAGGATAAATATATACATTGATAGCATGAGTTGAAAAGCTGTGCCAAGTATGACAACACATGAAGGTAAAAAGTGCCTGAAACGCTATTTATATAAATTATTAGAAGAAACTGGAAGGTATTTGAAACTGTTTGATCAGAGATGGAATCTGAAGACTAATTTTCCAGGCTGGCAATCTGTCTAGTGTGTTTCTTTGTTATTCAACCTATGAGCACTGAGATGGGCTCTAGCACCCCCCACGAGCCTGGTTAAGGATAAACAGCTCATATAATAGATAAAAGTCTTATAATGTTCAAATACTGAGATCTTTGAATGGTATTTTTATTACTGATTGATATTTCCAGTTCTAAACAATAAGGGCAAAGAACTATATTGCACCATGCAACAGGCCTTAAAACATATTGTATATCTTGATGTGGTTACAGACTGTCCTGTATTATTTTGACTGAGTTTATTTGCTCATTTTTAGATTATGTTAATGCCTTCTTTTATCAAAATTCTCAGGGAAATTGCTTCGAAGGCTGACTGGCATACTGCAGTCTCCTTTGATATCTGTTGATAACAATTACATGAGAAATATTTTGTGCGCCACCGGATGAGATGCCCATTTTTATGCTTTCAGCAAAAAAATTTAAATAAAACAAAATCACAGATGTCACAATAGTCTCATTACAATTGTACATCTAACACCGTACTGCAGTGGGATGGGACACTATTGATATTATGGTGTGAAGAATCAGAGATAATTGCATAACTTATGTTTAAAAGATTCATATTTACATGACAAATGCAAGACATTCATTCATGAAGAAATGTTCAAGGGAAATTTCTTTTCAGTATTGATCATTTATCACATATTTTTTATTTTTATACTACTACTACCACTACTACTACTGCTACTACTACTACTACTACTACTACTACTACTACTACTACTACTACTACTACTACTACTACTAC
>JBBMFX010000080.1:15843212-15855645 GCA_037832545.1 Rhabdalestes septentrionalis | reverse complement strand
GTACCTTTCTCAGGATACCTCAGAGGTTCCAAGCAGTCTGGGGGATCGACCCACGACTTTCTGATAGCAGAGAGAGTGCCCTAACCACGCGTGAGAGAGAGGGGGGGTCCCGAAAACAAATATTTTGTAAGTATTTGTCCGAATGCCGTAGTCGTAAATAACACGTTATTTGTGCCTTTCTGAATCCCATATTTGGATTCGGCTCCACCCCAACTACATACACACATAGGCAGAAATACTATAAACGGATTATTATTATTGTTATTATTATTATTATTATTATTATTATTATTATTGTTGTTGTTGTTATTATTATTGTTATTGTTATTATTATTATTATTATTATTATTATTATTATTATTATCATTATCATTATTATTATTATTATTATTACTATTATTACACCACAATCACTACTGTTATTTTTACTATTAGGATTAGTTTTTTAGGGCTTGTGTCTATGTAAGAACAATATTAAACATGACCTAACAAAAGTGTGCTGGCTAAATTTGAGATTATTGCCAAATAAATATATTATTGCCAAGTAAATATACAGATATATAGTAATTATACTATACTGTTATTGTTGTTGTTGTTGTTGTTGTTGTTGTTGAAGTTGTTGTTATGTACCCATATATAAGAACCAATAAATGTTGTTTTAATTTTCAGATTTTTATTTAATGGTTTTTTTGGGGGGTGGGGGTTTACACACCTTTACACTGCCAAATGGTGCTGAACATGCAAATTGACTTTAAACGCACAGATACATGGAGTGGAAGGGAACCATCCCGAGGAGGTGGGCAATGAAATCAGAGCTGATCTGAATTGTGATTGGTGCAGAAGCGAGGCTCCGAGGAGAACCCTCTGACGGACCGGCACCGGTCCACGGACCGAGAAACGCTAGCCTAGGTGACTTGGAAATATTCTGAATATACTATTCAAATAATCATGAAAAATAAAATCAGTCTAATTATCACTTAATCACTTAAGCAAATAATGGACTTAATGGACAGCTGATTTATGCTAAATTACAAATGGTGTGGGCCACATGGTTCTGTGAAAATTAAATTAACAATTGACTTTTTAATTATAATTATGTGAGTACATTATAATGGCATTTTTGTTTTCACTGTGCTTAAAAAAGTATTATAAAAATAATCAAATTTTAATAATAAAGTCAAGAGACTTTCAAGTTCTTTAGAGGTTTTTTTTGTTTTTAGTGGGTTTGTACTGTATTGTGTAATGGTATATTTTATATGTACAGGATTGAGGTATTATTGTTCCCGGTGAGAAAAAAGTCTTGAAGCACAGAGCTTTTCATCCACCAGAGGTCACACTGCCTTCATTCTTTATCATTTTTATTCGCTGCATGCCACAGTTTCCCAACTCAACAATAACTGAGATGAGTGTCATATAACAGGCTCCTACGTTTAGATTTGATTCACGAGAGAGTAAAATCACGAGAGAGACCTTGTGCTATTCCTGTTTACAGAGCCATTCTGTATTTGCATTTCTTTCCAATGTTTTATACAGTGAAATTTCTCAAGTGTGTGCTCACAGACTGGTAAGACCAGAAATATAATACATCACATATATTCTAATCAGTCTTAAGCCTAAGTGTTTTTTTCTGTTTTTATTCAAGTATAATTGTCCTGATACCTGACAGAGTGGCCACAAAGCCTGGGACAGCAACCATTTTTGAATAATGGTGCAAAATGTTGAATATGGTGAAAATTTCATAATTGCATTTAGTTTGAATGCTTGCATCTGCGCGCCGGAACAAAGCCTTGAACCTACAAACTCACAAACACACTGCTTTTTCATAAAAACCCAATGCAGCCTTTTAATATTTTCCATGGCAGTGTACATTACTGTGTGGAAAAAAGCCCGAACAGAACTGAGCTTTTAATCCACTAGAGGTCCCACTGCCCTCATTCTTTATCATTGACATTTGCTGCATGTCACTATTTTGCCTGTCTTGCCTGTCACAGCCACTCACAGTGCTACCCACTCCAGCATATGTAAACAAAGTAATGCCTGGACTGGGGTTTCAGTTCACAGGTTGATGCACAGGACTCTTGTGTCATGTTATGATTGAACCCTTAACATGGGAAGACAGCCCAATAAAAAATTCTCAGACTGTAAATGAAAATGAAACAACATTCTTGCATTACTAAGAAGTTTTCCAAAGACCAGATACAAAGACATTTTAAACTACATTTCACCAATACCAATAAACAACGACACCTCACACTCCTTTCTATTTTTAAGCCTTCAAGTATTGTCACCTCTTCAAGTTCCATTCAGTTTGGAGCATGCACAGATGTAAATAAGGGCATTTGACTCAAAGGTCTTCTGAATAGCCCATCATGACATACCCTGTTAGATGCCAGAGCACCTCTTTCAATACAATCTGTTTTGTATCTCAAGTTCTAAAAATGGGTGGTTCCGTGTGTTTCTCATTAAACATGTTTAGTCAGCGTTAAAGCGGCACGTTCCTTTCTAAATTTAGAAACCCTTGGCATGACTTCAATTTGTCCCAGCCGTAGATGCAGAGGAATGGAGAAAGCAACTTTCAGAAAAGCAGGGGAGAGAATACCCTCTGCCCCACACTGTCTCATTTTAACACTCTCAGTTCATAAGTTCAGCCTGACTCTAAGTACCCAGTCTGTGTCTGACTGGGCTGTCTAATATGGACAGAATATTAGCATTGCAAGCCTTGTGTGGTTCTGATACACTTTGCACAATATTGATATGCACTAATGAAATAAAATTGTCTGGCACTGTTTAGATTATTAATTGTTTAGACTAATGAATAATACATGCACTCCGCCATCAGAACACATGCAGTACACGTGTGTGTGTGTGTGTGTGTGGTTTTACATTTATGTGTGTGGTTTTATCAAGCATAAACAATATATCATTTTTACATTTTATATTTTAACCCCTTAATGCCTTATAATTGCTTTGACATTGTGCCTTTAACACTGACATATAACTTCTCTTCCATCTGACACTCTGCCTTGAGTTATGTTTCATTTAAAAAGCAGAGGAGAAACACTCCTTATACCTTCAGCACGAATGGGTCACCTGACCATTGCACCAGCAGGGAATTTAATGACACTGCATTAACATACAAAGAATTTAATATGGAGTTCCTCCCCCCCTTTGCAGCTGTAACTGCTTCCACTCTTCTTGGAAGGATTTCCAAAGGAATTTGGTGTTTCTGTGGGAATTTGTGCCTATTCAGTCTGTAGAGCATTTATGAGATCAGACGTCTGGTCCAGTTCATCCCAAAGGTGTTGAATGGGGTTGAGGTCAGGACTCTGTGGGGCCCAGTCAAGTTCTTCCACACTGAAATCCCTCAATGTTTATGTACCTTACTTTGAGCACTGGAATATAATACGTTATTCCCTAAACTGTGTCCATAAAGTTGGAAGCATGGCAATATCCAAAACGTCTTGGTCTGCTGAAACATTAAGGTTGTCCTTCACTGGCAGCAAGAGGACTAGCCCAAACACTGAAAACAGGTGTGTGCCAACACTTTTGTTCATACAGTGTTTTTCTATGAAAAAAGGCAGTTTTTGAGGTTTTCATACCCTATCCTTAACATTCCTGGTTATATTCAGTTCTAAAATTTTAGAAGTCTGCCGTTGTAATTTTTGCTATACTATGTACATGTAGTAGTATATCCTATTTGATCCCATTCTAACACAGCATCTAATAATAAACATGGGTAGCTATTGTAATGAGCCACAAATACTTTTTAATTACATTCTGTGTGGAAACGTAATGATATGATTATTACAATCATAAATTCCTCCTCTTATTCTTACTAACACAAATATGACTTGAACATATTTGTGTGCAGCATGTTAAATGCAGGTTGAACCTAAACGGTCGACCTCCATGTGGAAGGTTGGGGACCACAGCTTTAGTACTTTGCTGATTTCAACATAGTCATAATTAACATCCAACTAAAAATCTATTAAATTCACCCACAAGACCCTTTTGTCCATATTTCTGCTGCAATTTATGACATTATTGTTGTTTTATATAATACATTTTTACATTTTCCTGTTTTATACCAGAGCTCATATAAAACACTCCTCATGACTTTAGCATGAGTGTGCGTGGCTAAACTCCTATAGGATGAATTGGTGGAAATATGCAAATGTGCTGGTTTTCAGTACGAAACAGGGAACTCATGGTGCATTTAAAATGTATTTTTTGAACATTATTTATTAATTTTTTTAATGAAAAATTCAGTTGTCTAGGAAAAGGGCTCTTCAATTTTCCCCAAGCCTAATTTGGCCTAATCAACCTCAACACAAAACATACACCAGCCTCTTAACCTTGTCCTAAGCATTAGCTTGGTTCAAACCCCATTACTGTAAGACCCAAATCCCATAACACTGTTCAGAATGACAAATCACACAGACTTTTTAATAGAATCTGTTTCCAAGATGTGTTAAACAGTTGTAACTGTGTAGTTAAGACACACTGTGAATCTATTAGTAACTCAGATCATATCAAGCATAATATTTAGACATTCTTCAGGGAATAAACACCTTTGTTATCTACAGCAAGCAGCTTTTGAGTCAGGCTTCGTGTTGGAAAGCGCTCATGCTGCCCTCCTGGCGAAAGAGATTCTTGGTACAGTTTGTGCACGCATGATAATTTTCATGAGGGTTTTCTTTTACTCGCATTCGTGCTGTGTCTCACTTCCAACACCCTCGTGCTGGACTGTCCTATTGAAACAATATGCGCCTCCTGGCATTTGCATGCAAGCATGTGCGTGTGGGCCTGAACGTGTGGTGATGTCATCCTCTGTCCTGACCCCCAGGTCACTTTCTGTTCTGTTCGACTGATTTCACCACTGGCCGCCCTCTGTCTGTCCCACCCACTGTGTGTGTTTGTGTATGTGGAGAGGAAGAGAGATGAAAGGGGCCTCTTTCCTTCTACCTATCATTTATACTTGTTCCTCTCCAACTTCCTTCTGTCGTAGAGTTAAGGCAAGTGTCCCCAGAACCAACTTATCTTTTCTTTTTTCCCTTTATGTTCTCCCTTTTTATCATTTACTTCAATGCAGTTGCCCCAGAAAGTATATGGGAGATGTTTCCACCACTGGGGTGCCATTTAGCCCCTGTAGCTCTTAAAAATGAAATGTTATTTTAAAAATCCTTTTTAATGGTCAATCTAAGAGAACATGAATTTAACAGTCTTGGGCAACAGACAAAATCTCAGGTTTCTTTGATGGCAGTGGCTTAAAAATAGTATGGTTGAATTCAGAAGTCACAAATGCTCAAAATGTGTTTAACAAACATACATACACTAAGGACATTTGTGAAATTTACTTCAAACTAATGTGCTGAACTTTCACAGAGATCTCATCAGCCAGACTTACAGTATCACTGAAAATAAAGAGAAGATTCCCCTTCCCATGATCTTTGTGAAATTTTGTTGATGCGAATTCCTGTGTACATTGTATATTCCATATATTTAATGAGTGAGTATATATATATATATTTTTTTTTTTTAACTGAACTGAAAAGTGTTGTTTCAAGCATGAAATGTTACATGAAAACTAAGATTCGTAATTATTATTTTTTATAAGGTGTTTGTGAACATTCACATTGTTGGTGTGAAGGACATCTGTGTTTATGAGCATTTTACTTTTCCTTTAATCCCCCAGCCCACAGTCTGGTGGCCGAACTGAGAAGCACCTTAAGCCACAGATTCACCAGCATTAAGTGCTCCACTGAATGTTGCAGGAAATCCTTCCCACCACCATCAGACTCTACAAGTCCTCACCCATCATACATCCATGCAACAATCTGTGCAAAAACATGCAGCTACATTGATGTGTCATATCCAACTGGGTTCAAATCACTATCATTATGTGCATTATTATCTTAATTTATACAAAGGTCTACCATGTGAACTATCTTGCAATTCCCTGCTAAAAAATTATCATTGTTTGCAGAATGCTTCTTTTATAAGAAGATGCAGAGATGTTTGAAGGGATGGTGCTCAAAGTGAAAAAGGGGCACATAGAACCAGGCTGAATAACAACAACCCACATTAATCAAGAATCTAATATGGATTCGCATTATGTCATATTACTCTCATCAGGTGGGGACAATGCAAAGCAAATGTAGCCTGTGTTTTACATATAGTGACCTTTTATACCTTCTCCAGAATACTGAATATCTATGGCCAAATGTTTGCATCATGGTGCTGATCCAGAATCCTCTCTATCCTTCCTGATACAATAATTTTGCTGCTGTAAAATCAGCATTTTGTCACATTTTAAATATGAACCGAATATAATCTGTTCCTTAATGTGTTTCCTTCTAAATGTTTTTTTGTAAACATAATAATTATAATTATAATAATTATAACAGTTCAAACAATTGTAAACATAGTAATTCTAATGATAATTATTATAATAATTGTAATAATCCATAATAGATTATTTGGATATGCATATTAGAAATGCCCTCCATATAAGCCCTCCAGAAAGGCAGGGGAAAGCCCTTTAACATTTAACGTAAAAAAGGTTACTTACATTAAAAGGACTTATGTTCCCTAAAACGGTGGGCAGAGTTACAGTCTCATCACACCCTTACCCTTACCAGCAATACTTGTGCAATAAATAAAATGAAAGGTAATCTTTTGTTGCGCTGTTGCTCAGTGCACAAACAGGATACTAATTTGTTCAATTCGTCAGTTGCCATAAGACAACTTAACAACATGTACCTAACCTAATACTCCTGTGGCTTTAGACTATAGTGTGTGCTGTACACCCTACTGAATGGTTTTTGTTGCATCAATCTGTGTTTCCCAGTTAATGTGTGTATTTCCCCTACAGTTCCGCCCCACCTAGCCGGTAAAAATGCATGTGTTCTTTGCAAGTTTGTTCCCTACCCGAAACAAGCGTTCTCTGCTGTCAAGGGTGATCATTGGTTAATGGTCATCACGTGACTGATACAAGCCAGATCCTTTTAATGAGCAAAATTGTAATTAATTGTAATAAATAGTTTTAAAAATACCTCAAGAAAAAGGCACTCGGGGTATCCAAGAGGAAAGGGGCAGGTGCTCAAGCCCACTCCAGCACCCCCCAACCCCCCATGCCCGCCATGTGAAATAGTATTCTTACCATGTAAAATATTGCTACTCATGTGAATATTACTTACAAACTAGTGATCTCAGTTGCGTGCAGTAACACACTTCTGCTTCAACATTTGTGTTACTACTAATTCACTTTACTGTAAAACATATTGATAGTATTTATACACAACATTTGTGTATATATTGCAGTACATTTCCTTTTTTGGGGGATTTTTTTTACTAAATAGTTTTAGATTGTTCTTGTCTCTGTACAGTCATAACACAAGCAATTTCCTCTGTGATCAGTAAAGCGTTCTGATTCCGAGTTTGATTTACTACAAATATACAACTACAGTATTGCCAGGACACAGATGAACGTGGAAGCATTACAGATGAGCAACAGGATGATGTTGGATGTAAAATTAGTGACATTATTTCTAGATAGCCATATGTAAACTTGTATAGGTAAGGTAATGTGTTTGATGAACCACCTTGACATAAATGTTACATTATACTAGTCAACTACAACAAACGTTCATATCATATAAAGATTCCAGAAGGCGTATCAGGCCCCATGACGCATCAAGGTCAAAGCACTGGTAAGTCTTCTTGTCTTTCATATCACCTGACAAAATGATTGAGCCTGCTGTTGTGAGCTCAGCGGAGTGGGACGGGTTGGTGGCTTTGGTTGATCAATAGGGAAACGAGATCGAGTGGCTGCGGAATGAAGTCACCCATCTACACCAGGTGGTGGCTCAGCAGCAGTCATCTACCACCGAGGCACCTGCTGTTTCGCCTCAGCTGAAACCCGTCTCTCCATCTCCCTCCTCTCCTCCCCTTCAATCATCATCTCTCCAACCAAAAATTTCACTACCAGAAAAGTGGAATGGTGTAGACAGAAAGTGTAATGTTTTTCTGACTAACCTCTCTCTTGTGAATGAGTTCCAGCAGCACGCTATTCCACAGAGAGAGCGAAGATTGCACTTCTCATCTCCCTCCTCACTGGGCAGGAAGCTGGGTGGGCAACAGTGGTCCTGAAGAGTGACACCGCAGAGTGTTACAGTTATCCTCATTTCACCAAGCTCCTCAGGACCGCGTTACAACATCCTGAAAGCGAGGTGGAAGTGGCCTTCCGTCTTTACCATCTGCGGCAGGGGGACCGTCCAATAAGTAAATATACAGCTGAATTCCGTACACTCGCTATACAGGCAGGTTGGGGGGGATTTGGCTCTTTGGATGGCTTCTACGAGGGGCTGTCTGCACGAATGAAGGACCAACTCGTCGGATGAGAGCCCCCAGAGACACTGGAGAGCCTTATTCAGCTGTGTATGAGGATCCATTTGCGGCTTAGCGCTCTTCCCCGGTCAGCTCCTCATAGCCTGCTGCCCACGCCCTCCATACCACTATTTAAGGTCGTTCCAAACATCCCTAAACCTCCACCAACATCAGATGCCCACTTGGGAGCAGGGGAACCCATGCAGTTAGGGCACGCTTCGCTAAGCCAGGCTGAGCAGACTCGCCGCTACCGTGAGGGGCTCTGTGTGTGCTGTGCATCTCCTGAACACCATCGGGCCATCTGTCTGCTCCGTCCAGGAAACGCACAAGCCTGGTGAAGATGAGGAGGTCTTCCACTGGGTTGTCTGTCACCACCTCCACCGACCTCAACGTTTCCCGTTTCCTGGTTAAAGCACACATCCAACACAGCCACAAACAGCTCAGTGTCGACACTTTTGTTGATTCCGGAGCTGCGGCAACTTTATTGACCTTTCTTTTGCCGTTTAAGGATGAACACAATAGGCCATGGAGGAGTATGTGACCGAGGGTCTCTGCCATGGAACACTCCGACCCGCATCCTCCCTGGTGGCGACGGGTTCCTCTTGTAATGAAGAAGGATGGTGGCCTCTGCCCGTGTGTCAACTATTGAGGGCTGAACAAAATCACCATCAAGAACCGTTATCCACTCCCCCTTACCAACACCGCCCTGGACGCTCTCTCTGGGTGCTACCATTTTCACGAAATTAGATCTATGAAATGCATACAACTTGGTGCGCACCAGGGAAGGCGATGAGTGGAAGACTGCCTTCATTACACCCACCGGCCACTAAGAGACACTGGTAATGCCTTTAGGGTTGTGCTATAGTCCGGCAGCCTTTCAAAAATTAATCAATGATGTGCTCCGGGACATGCTGGGTCACTGGGTCTTCACGTATTTAGATGACATCCTGATACACTAAAATATGGAAGAATAACATCTCCAGCATGTCCGAGCAGTGTTAAAGAGGTTGCTGGTCCACCGACTTTACTGCAAGTTGGAAAAATGCGCTTTCCAACACATTCCTGGGATTTGTCATCTCACCTCAGGGTGTAGCCACGGAGCCCCAGAAGCTGAGCGCTGTGCGTAGTTGGCCTCTACCCACTGTGCTTAAACAGATCCAGCGATTCCTGGGGTTTGCGAATTTCTACTGCCGCTTCATCCGGCACTTCAGTTCAGTCGTGGCACCTCTGACTGCTCTTACTCGACCTTCTACTTCACCCTTCAAACTCTCTCCTCCTGCCATCAACGCATTCCATCACCTCTTCACCTCAGCCCCCATCCTCATTCACCCGGACATTGCCAAACTGTTCATTGCAGAAATCCGGTGTGGGCGTAGGAGCCGTTCTCTCTCTTTTCCAGAAAGTTTAATCCCACTCAGCATTGATACGAGATAGGGGACCGTGAGCTGTTAGCCAACAAGTGGGCTCTGGAAGAATAGCATCACTGGCTTCAGGGCGGCCGTGATCCATTCATTGTCTGGACTGACCATCAGTATTTAATTGGCATCCATCAGGCGAAACAATTGAACCCTTGGCAGGTGCGGTGGGCCCTGTTCTTCAAACAGTTTAACCTTACCATCTCGTACCGTCCAGGGTCGAAGAATACAAAAGCCAAAGCAATGTCCAGAATGCACCAAGCTGTCGCGCCCCGGATGGACCCTGCGCCCATCATCCCGTGGTGTCTCATTGTTTCGTCCATCCTGTGGGAGTTGGGAGATAGAGTACGCCATTGTCATGCCTTGGAGCCACTACTGAACACTACTTCTCTGGGAAAACTCTTCATCCCCACCGCTCTGCGCTAGGAGGTTTTTCAACCACTCATCCACTATGGCTAGTCAAGCAGGCATTCATTGGATGCTGAATTTACTAGCCTTTAGGTGGCCGAAGATGTCTGCAGATGTCGGAAGTTTCGTTCAGGCCTGTGCTGTGTGTGCCAGGTCGAAATCTACCAACCAGCCAACGCCGGGGCCCCTCCTGCCTCTCCCGGTCCCTAGTCACTCCTGGTCACACATCACACTGGATTTCATCACCGGCCTGCCCGAAGCTGAAGGAAAGTACGTCATCTTGACCACCGTGGACCGTTTCTCCAAGGCCGTGCACCTGGTTGCTCTATCAGGGCTCCCTTCACGAAAAAAACTGCAGAAATAGTCATAGAACATGTCGTCCGATTCCATGGGTTCCCCAAGGACATCGTCTCGGACAGAGGGCCCCAGTTCACAGCCCGGTTGTGGAAGGCCTTCTGCCGTCTGATCTAGGTCACCTGCTGTCTGTCATCAGGATACCATCCACAGACCAACGGTCAAACGGAGCGGACATCTCTCTGCGTCTGAGCTCTTCCATCACGCTACACAGAGCAGAAGGCAGTAGAGGGAGGGGAGAGTTTCCTCCCCACCACTCTCTCCTCCTCAGCGCCCAGCTCCTGATCCCCCTCTCTGCTCTCCACAGTCTTCTCCAGGACCAGGGCGATGCAGAGTTTGAGTTTTAACTTGCTTGACCAAACCTATCACTTTCCCTCATGCGAGTAACCCTTTTTGTTCGCTACTGCATGTATGTGAATGTTGATTCCTGGTGGGAAACCAACTCTGATTTGTTGGTGCGTTCGCAGACTAAATTGCGTGTCAAACCAGCTCTCTTGCTTCTCTCTGCGTCTGAGCTCTTCCATCTGCACTGTTAAGCCTTCCTGTCTTCCATATCACCTGACAAGGAGCCCATAAATTGCACAATTTAAGTTTAAGCTTTGATACATTTATAGTTGCAATTTTCTTTGCTTAATGTCTTCATTGTGTGTGTTATCAAACTTTGCAAGAAACCCTGTTGTCGTTTTTCAGTTGTTAAATGCATAATCCATGTATAAGTGTATTAATATTAATTGTATCAATGTTTAGTTTTCTTTTCTTCTTTTCTACAAATCTCTCCTCATTGTTCTTCCCTCTCTGCTCTGAGTTCCACAATTGTTGCTCAAATCCTTTATTACCTCAATCTGTATGTTGCATGTCGGCATGTTGCCTGCCCTTTCTCTCCACCCCTTTATCTCTCCCTGTCTCTTCCCTCTGTTTTTAGACTGCTAGAATCTGACTGAGCTCTTATCACTATCATGCAGCGCTTCTCTATAAGCTGCTTTATCAGAACACTCCTCCCCCCGTCTCCCACGGTGCATCCGCTTTTTTCCCTATGTCATTCTATACCCACACTCACTCAAACACACACACACACACACACAATTGCACATAGGCTCAGAGAGGGAAAGGCAAAAATGGTTCTTCTGAAGTTCCTCGGTGACCTGGAGAGTTTCTCCTAAGAACACATTCACTTAGAAAAACAGCAAGTTCTTCACTTTGTTGCTCCACACACACACACATTCACACACTTCAGGAAATGCTGCTGACTTTTACATTATGAGTGAGGGCTGTAGTGTCCAGCCTACTTGAGCAAGAGTTGTCTGGATATAGCTTGGATTATGATAATAGGAATTAATACACACACACACACACACACAAACACACAACACACACCCACACACACACACACACACACACAGAGAGAGAAGCTTGTATTCTCACATTTGTGGGGTGTTCACTTTAACTTCTGTATTTATACTTAGTAGAAAATTGTTGCATATCACACCAAAAACAATATTGGAATCATTTTAGTGCTAAATTGAACCATTTCGAAAAGCTTAATTCAAGAACCATGTGAAGCTGCTCAATCACAGAAAGAAGCAAATATGCATTCTAAGAGTTCAAGTAAACATGGCCTTTAGAAAAGAGCCATTGGTGAACCACTGTTGAGGGTCCACCTTAGAGAGCATTAATGACTTATGCATATTTTATAGCAACACACCAGAAACGAAGTTTCTTCAATAGTACTTTAATGAAGGTAATGGTTTTATAGAATGACGTGAACTGGTAAAACCTCAAATTGTTAAAACACACACACACACTCATACACACACACGCACACACATACACACAGAACCAAAAGTGTGAGAACCAAAGGCAAAGATCTT
>JBBMFX010000080.1:15816849-15827624 GCA_037832545.1 Rhabdalestes septentrionalis | reverse complement strand
CCTTTCCAACGAGCCCGAGCACAGAGTTCTCCTCCACCCAGAACCGGAGAAACTTTCCAATGCGCTCCAGGTCTAACAGTGCATTTCTCCCCGCAGCTCGGCCGCGGAAAAAACAGCTTTAATGGGAGGCATACAAATATACAGATATTCAATGTTCAGACGAGCCCTAAATCAGATCATTTTTCTGATGTTTGATGTTAGTTACAGACAAAACATTACCATTATATGTCCCACCCTTAACTGAAACAACTTACTCTTAATTAATAACCATTATAGAGGATTATTTGCCAAATGTGTCTGACACTTGAAGACTTCGGGTGGGGGATCCATGGAATGATCTTGTTTAGAGGGGGTCCCAAACTGATGAGAAAGTTTGCGAGCCCATGCTCTGGAGTGAAGGAGCACTGCCCAGTACTTTGGGATAAGATGGAGTGATTCAGAACTTAAGCAAACTTAATTTAGCCTGACCTCACCAAGGTTTCGTTGCTGAATGCCAAAAAATAATCACAGCAATGTTCTAAAATCTGAATCTTTCCAGCACGTACCTCTTCGCCTTTTACCAGGCCTTATTCTTAAACTAACCTTTTTCTACTTGCCTTTGTCTCCTTATGGATCAAAATAGTGTGAATGGAAGTGGGAACCAGTGGACTCTGGTGGTTGAGCAATTTTAGCAGGCTTTTATCTGAAACAAGCCAACTTTTTACTTGATTTTATGTTTTAATTGATGGCTTTTGGAGCTAGTGTTCATTCTAGAATCTTTAAAGCTTTGTCTAGTCATAAAGACGTGTGGAATTTTAGTCAGAGTCTGAGTCTGTGTCCCGCAGTGTCACTGGGCCCCCCGGTGTGGTCCGGTCCCCTTTACTTTCCGTTCATCAGCTGTTAACATGGGCTCAGGATCAAACTGTTGGGGAGGTGGGCCCTCTGTGCTGATCCTTACTAAGTCCTCCAGGGTTGAGTCATTAAGTCAATTGCACACTTCTGATTCTGTTTTCGGCTGGAAAGCCACATTCACTCAGCTGCTAAAATTGGCAAAACAAGCATGATCTCATTTAAAATTGTCCATAATTATGAGCAATAGGGCTCTTTGGGCAGTACGAAATGCTGCACAGCTGCTCTGGAAATGGACCTTTAATGAGAAGTGTGAGCTGTTTTCACTCAACTTTGGTATTCCTCAACAAAATGTGTTGATACCAATTTGGTTTTCTGAAGATGGCTGCATCATCCAACCATGACTCATGACAGAACACTGAGAAGGAATGAACCCCATGTGTATGGGTGTTAATTCTATAGGACGATTTAGGTCTTCATTACAGTAGGGAAGACTTGAACTGGAACCACAGTTTTGGCAACTGCACTCAGCCCAATGTGCTTCATCAAGTCCGAAAACGTATTCCATAATTACTTGTACTTCATCCACTTTATGTTCACAGTGTGGTTGTCAGTATGTGCTACAGAAAAACCAGATAAAAATTCTGTAGCATAAACACTTATCTTTGCAATTTCCCCAAATAGATAATGGAAAATACAACTATGATCAAGAATCCAATATGCTGTGGTCCTCCTCCAAGTTCAGCAGGCTTGGAAGCTGAAGCAAGATGCTTAACCTGATAGTTCACAGCTGTGTAGTGGCCTTGTGATTGGAGCTGAGCTGAGGAAAGCTGAAAACACACTGCAAATATGAGGCAATCTTTGGGGGCTTCACAGTAGAAATGTATCGTTACAGTCAAGTGCCCAAAAAGCATCCGGGGGTAAAGTGGTGTTCCATGCCATCTCAAGCCATCTCATGCCAGAGACTTTTTCGTCTGGTCCAAAGAGATTTAAGTCAAAGTTAAGACCTTAAACTCACCAGAGTAGTCACTAGACATCAGCTGCTGCATTGGCAGACTAGTGATTGGTTCAACTGGTCCTGGCCTTGGACTTGACAAAGATGATCTTGACCACAACCCTGCCGAGTTTTGAGAGTTGAAAGTACACCTATTCCACTTATTGTGCCACTCATATTAACCTCGACCCCTTCTGCTCCAAAGGCTCTGACATGTGATCACTTAGGATTTCAGCCTCACTGCACAAGCTGTGTTCAGTATTTTTTGGGCGTCACAGTGTTCGAGCTCAGCCAATCCAACAAGTCTTACTGGTACAACTGCAGATCTGTGTCTGCAATAAGCAATAACCCTGCCGGACACATCTGTACCACAGTCAGTGACCACAGGCCTGTAATTAGTCCTCCGGGATTTTCTCATTGTCTGTCATTTGGCTTTTCTGCAGTGAATCCCATGAACTTTCATCCCCTTATTTTTCATTAAAATCATCATCGTTCCTCATTTAAACTCAAGTTTACCTCAGTGTCAGTGTATGTCAGTATTACAGGGGTCAAAGCCAGCATGTTCTATTTTGTAAATGATTGGAGATATAATTAAAAATTGAGTAGAAAGTAACATTCAAGAGTCGATAAAAAAAGAATAAAAAGTAAATCAAAATAACAAGATGAACATGAAACAGATCTCAGATCTCAGAATAAACTACCCGGAGCTGAAAGAAATTATGCAGATAAGGAAATGAACCAGATAAGGAAATAAATCAGATGCAAACTAAAGTTCAACAGGTGGGAAATTTACAATAAAAAAAAACAAACATGAATAAACCGTGCAAATATTCCACAAGGAAGGATCAAAAAGATTTACATTTTGAAGAATGAGTGAAGCTTTAGCAAATCTTGCCCCATATTCCAACTCGTGGGTATCCTATAATTAAAGGCTGATCTACCTGGCTCAGTAAAAGCTTGGCAGGCCTGGAGTGTAATAAAATGACTTGAGGTGGTTTGGTGGAGTCCATCAGTAAGAATGGAGATGGGATCTGGCCGTTGAGAACTTATTATTAAGTTCGCCAGTGAGTTTCCAGCTCTATCATAAAGCACGCACTGATGAGTCCTGTGTGAGTCTCCTGTAATGCACCACAGAACAGAGAGGTAAACAGAGTCCAGGGCATCAAGACTGCTGGCTGAGGCAGTTCTGTATTGTGCATCACAGTAATCAAGGACAGACAGGAAAATTGCCTCCACAGGCAAGCTTTACTTCTGTACAAGAAGCCAAAGTTCTGCATCAGGTTATTAGTGGGCCTGCTGATGAAGATTTTAAAGCCATTTTCAGACTATTATGGTCAGTGACTCTTTCAATCCTGGATCCCTTTGAAGAGAATACATTGAAAAAATATAATAGAATTGCAATTGAATTAATACTTTGTTAATGTCACCATGATGAATGTCACCAAATCCAAGGTCTTAATAAAATGTTGACCCACCAAGCTAAAACCGAGATCAAAGACATACCATGCAAAAACAGATCACTCCTATAGGATTAAATTAAGTCAGTGTGATTCATTTGATCTCTAAAACTGGTTCTAGTTGGGTCTGTAACCAGTTGGGAACAGTTGAGTGCTTAACCAGATGTAAGGTTTAAGTTAAAATTGCTTCAACTTGCTTTCAAAGCCAAACCCCTCCCAACACTGGTGACATCAAGAACTGTAGTAACAAACTTTAAACACATTGCAACACCACCACTGGCTTGATGATTTAATATCTCAATAAGGAAGTACCTCATAGTCAAAGCTCAGTATCTCATAATAATATATTGCTATCTCATAATGCTGACTGTATGTCTCATAATGAATTAGGATCTCATAATGATGACTAAGTATCTCATAATAACAAATTTAATATCACATTATTCTGACTCAGTATCTCGTAATAGCAAACAAATGTCATGTAATCAAATATAAATCAATTTGAGCTAGAAATGTTCACATTATTAAGTGATATGTCAGTAATGAGAAACCTTTTTACTCTTTATGACTCTTAGTAAATGTCTCCACACATTCCTTTTTCTGTGTTAGTACTCAGACCGATATTAGTCTTGTGGTTGGCTGAGGGTGTTTCTACATTTACGTTAATGCTCCAATGGGTAGACATTTTTGATGCACTCAGTGCATATAATTTTTTACCTTCAGCAAAGATTTTCCTTAAAGAATCAGTTATATGGATCTAAATGTGGATCCAGATACTGTGCCATTTCATTTGATATGTTCTATCAGTCCAGGACAACCTAGAGTAGCTTCTGGGTCACATGGGACACGCTGACGGCAGGAAAAGCTTGGTCAAGAACAGTTCTTAAGAAAGTTGCCCTTTTAATTGGTATCTCATAATGCTGAGTGTATGTCTCATAACGAATTAGTATCTCATAATGATGACTAAATATCTCATAATAACAAATATAACACAACATAATAATAATAATAATAGCATAATAGCATCTAATAACATAATAGCAAACTAATGTCATATAATCAAATATAATCAATAAAGACTAAGCAGTCTATATTGTAGTGATACATTTAAACTCATTTGTCTAAAAAAATATTCATTTACTGTATTTACTATAATGTGAGTATCCGTTTAAAATCTGTGTGTTGGACATTAGCCCAATAAATGCAAGGAAAACTGGCACAATATGCAATCAAATCGGATACAATTAAGAGTGATTTACCGTGCTCCATCTGCATATCTGTGAATATGTGTAGGCATTGTGTGCAAATGTACACACAATATAACGAAATAAAGTCATGACTAGGGAGCTGTGTATACAGCAGAATGTACAGAATATCTCAGGTTTTGCTCTAGCTCTGTAAATGAGTACTGACGTGCTTTCTTGAATAATATTATGAAGGGTTGCTCCTCTTCTGCCAACCAATCCTTGAGCTGCTCTGTTTTGTGAGTGTCTGGTCAAGCAGTGACTGAGTTCCATCCTACCCCCAACATTCCTGGACAGTATGTGAGCGTTCATTTGGAGGTGTCCAGGTTGTGGCTACATCACGCTGTGCTTACCCATGAACTTCTTAGTGCCACGGTGCAAATCTGCTTTCACAGAGCTATAAAACTGCGTACTATACCTCTGAATGGCTGGGTAAACTCAAAGGATAACTGTCACTGGGGTGGTAACATCAAAATATTTTCCCTTATAACCTATACATGAATGGGTGCAGCTGTTAGCTGAACAAATGGAGACATGCATACAGCTATGGAAAATAAGAGACTACTGCAAAAATGTTCAGTTTCTCATGTTTTGTCCTTTATAGGTGCGAGTATTGAACTGAACAGTTTGTCTGCTGACAATAATTTCCCCCAAAATGTTCTTTAAAGCATCATTTTAAAGAAAATGATAATACATCAAAATAAGAGAAACTTGCAGGGTTTACAGAATGTAAATAATAGCAATATGGCAATAATAACGAACTTCTAGTTCTAGTGTTTTTCTTATACTTTTACCCATCAACGTCAAAATAAAAGTCAAGTCAGGCCAGGACGGCTTCTAGCGTCCACTGACCAAGGTGTTACAATTCTTTTCCTCATTAAATAAGATTCAGGTGATCAGTAATCAGTCCCTCATAAAGCAGAATGTGGTGCTTGTGTCGGAATTTAACAGACATTAGCATGGAATGGTTTTAACATTTATTTAAAATTAAATTGCAGTGGTCTCTTGTTTTTTTCCCAAAGGAGTATATAAAGTTAGAATGGGCAATTTTTCAGTCTTTTATATATGGACATCCATGAGCTGCATAGACAGAGGGGTACATGGTATGCTTTGATTTTTTTTTCTCTTTTCATATAAAAAATGGGAGCTTTTTGTTTATCATGAAATGGTCCTTTAATGAGTGAACAGTACTGTGCCCCTGTTGTGTTAAACAGCGGTTGATATGTTACACTGAACAAATCTGTTCAAAACAAAGAGCTGGATCCAAATCAGTGCGAAGTCTAGCCAAGACCTTTCAAGCGTATCTTTACGAAGATGGTTTTATTGGGACACACCTGTTCAAAGACTTAAAAGGTTGAACTGCTTAAAAGAATGTGGGAGTCTTAATGTACATTCTGTATGTCTGTTATAACAAACTACTGTATATGTTCTGTCGTCTGCTCAGCCAGAAGTTACGGCCTGACCATGACCTTGCAAATAATCAGATTTCTACAACGCCTGACGTCTGTCTGGGCGCAGTTCAACCTTGTTCGGCTAATCCAGCCAAGAAAAATGAAAACGGCAGTCATGTGTGTTAGCTGATGGGCAAATGTGGCATTTGCTTTGTGATATTAAAGTCGGGGAAAGAGCTAACATATGCTCAGACCGCTCATAAAAATAGGAATCCATCAGAAACCATCAAACATTTTCTCCTGAAGTTTCCAAAAACAGTATGGTGGTAACGTACCCCAGCTGGTTCGGCTGGTACTTCTGAGCGACCTCTAGACTTTCAAAGACAGTAAGAACAGACGCTTGGTGTGAGGGTCAAAGAATAGCTGTGAATGTTGCAGCTTGTGCTACAGTTGATGTGACACCAAGCAAGACATTTCAGTTCGGGCATCGTTACCATGTAATCTAAACCTCCATTTTTTTGACGAATGTCCATTCACCGAGAGTGTTTTTTCCTTTATCTTATCAAAGTAAGATGCCCCAATCTATCCACTTCCCTTTGAAGATGCGTCAAGGGTGTTGGCCCAGAATGCAGACATCTTTGGAATGCAACAAAGAGTAGATTACAGTGTCTTGAGTAATTGAACTCCATAAACCCTGCGCTCAGCAGTAGGAGAATCACTCAGGCCGAGACAAAACATCCTGAGGGAAAGATTGTGCCTGTCCATTTATCTTCACATTAGCTTGTCCTGAATGTTCGGAGTCTGTCTCTGAAATGACGAACCCAACCAGTGTTTTTCCCTACTTTGTATATAATGTAGGCCAGAGTTACTCAAATGAGAGTGGATTAGTCATAATGCATTAAAGAATAGAGGCCTGTCATGATCATGCATTTAGAGTAATTGCCTTCTGAACACATTACAACACCGTGGTATTTGACCTGGTGAGGATGGATTCCAGTTTATCATAAAGACTTTACAAAAGTATGCTTTGGAATACGCTACCAATCTTTTGGATTCATTACATACCATTTATCTATCCCAATGAAAAAAACTGCCTGCATTGTAAACTAGGGCTGTAATGATATATGAAACAAAACCGAAATCGACACACACGTTCACAAACCCGAGTCACCGTGTGAGGAGTGTGAATCGCGACACAGACTAACCCCTTCCAACTTTTTCCTGCATACTGTTCCCGCCCAGAAACATACATTTTTCGCTGTAATAGGAGGGTTTTCACGTCAATTTCTTTTCTTTAACCAATAGCTGAGGGTCTAAGGGTTTCACAGCCCTTCCACCAGTTTACAAACATACAGAGCTTTGTTTGCTGAATTGATTCGCTGTGAGTACATGTAAGTTATGGCACTGGGCTTAAAAGTGTCTATAAGCTGGATGGGTTGTGATAAAACAGCGTTGGAGTCTCTGTGTAATTATTTCTATTTTGTTTTGAGCAGTGGCGGAGCCAGAGGGGGGTCCTGATGCTGTTGGCTTTCAGACTGTTTCTATTCTTTTCTTTACAGTTTAAGGTCGGGCATTGTTGTACCATGTATGACACTGTATGTGACAAATAAGGGTGGAGGTAGCTCAGTGGGTAGGATACCTGCCTCTGGACCATGAGGTC
Source organism: Rhabdalestes septentrionalis (assembly GCA_037832545.1). NCBI lineage: Eukaryota > Metazoa > Chordata > Actinopteri > Characiformes > Alestidae > Rhabdalestes > Rhabdalestes septentrionalis. The sequence goes on along the minus strand of JBBMFX010000080.1, from coordinate 15,820,050 downwards.
CTGGGTTCGTATCCTGCCTCCAGCACCACCAAGTTGCTCCAGGGAGACTGTCCCCTGTAGTTAGGAATGGAAATTGCTTTGGATAAAGGCGTCTGCTAAAAGCCGTAAATGTAAATAAAATCTGAAATTGGCCAGAGCGCCGCTACGGTGGTCTCGGTGACATCACAAGTCCCGGTCTCCAGTGGTCCGCCTCTTGTGAGTCAAAAATCGTGTAATGAACCGAATCGTGGGTTTAGTGTATCATTACAGCTCTATTGTAAACGAATTTTCACATCACCATCATCGCGCCACACCCAAAAAATAGAAAAATGAAAGTTTTTTTAGGAGAGCCTCTATAAAGCATGACATCCACATAGATCCCATTGAGGTTATTGTGCTTTTAGCCCTCGAACCTGATGTTTGGACTTAATAACAGCAAGCTTGACTTCAGACAAGATCTTCAGCTAAAAAATCAAGTAAGGGTTGATCAGTTGCAGTTGAAGCTAACATATGAAATGTCCACATTTTGAACCACAATTTCAGTATTAATATTTTTTTTATCAGAACAGTCTGTACATCTAGGAAAGGATCCAGAGGGAAGTGACAAAGCTGAAGGCCTTTTTTGCAAAAAAAAAAAGAAACAATGATATAAAAAATTAAGTTAGTAAAAAAGGAAACAGTATACATTGACTCTGATGGCATCTTTTACATCAGAGCTCATAGTTGCACTTGATTTATACCTATTAAAGGAAATGAAGCTAGAATTGGCAAACTTTAAACCAAAAGGAAAGAATAAATTAAAACAAGAAAAGAAAAAGAAGTTCCAATTTTACCCCTGTTAGGTAGCTAAAAAATTGCAATAGTCTGTGATTTTTTTCTGATGCTGTAGTCTAAAGAGCTTGATATTTCTGAACAAGATCTGCTATTTCTGATGTGTCTGTACAAGATCTGCTACTTTTATCAAAAAGCAATTCTTTGTAGTTGATATGTGGTTATAGTTCCAGTGATTGATATGAACTAGTTTTACAGAGGCCCATGCTGCTTTTCAAGTGACCCCTGACAGCAAAGGGAAGGGGAAACCAGGGAAGGGGGAAGTGATGGAGATGCTGTAGCCACTCGAGGGCACCATGGTCAGAGGAAGGGCAGGGTTTGCATGTGTCCCGGGATGTCCATTGAAGGAACTACATAATGCATTGTGGAATTTTGGAATTCACAGTGGCTTTGTAGTAAATAAATATCAGTTGATTGTCCGCTTTTTCATTTTTTGATTAGGCATGACTAATGTAGACTAATAATTTTTATCACTAGGTATATTCTCAAGACTGATGTAGTGAGACTGCAGGGCAGTAGAAGTAAAAACAGAAGTGTTATCAGGTTTCATTTCTACACTTTTGTAATAAATATGAATTGAACAACAAGCTATTTTTATTAATAACATACAATAATTACATGACTGAATATACATTCTTCTTATTTATAAACTTAAACATTTGTATTAATGAAACAAGTTATTTTTCAACTATAGAAACTGGCACTTGATCCATACATATGAATTCAGCAACAGCTCAGTTCAGTTTTCTTGCCTCTTCTATTGCTGAAATGCATCTGGAATCGTTGTTGTGGTCTTCCTCAGCCTGTAGCTGTAAAAGGAAAATATAACATCCTTTAGTAAAACAATTTTATATTAATTTAATATGAAACTTTTCAGTAAATAACAAACCTCAGCTTTTATAATAAATTTAGATAAGATTACTTATATTAAGTATATGATATTAATTTTACACAGACAGAAACTCTTATTAAAAACACTAAATGAACAGATTCCCTTTAGCATGACTTAACAATAAACAAATGGTGTAGAGCAGCAATTTTTCTTAATTTAAAATTGTAATAAGTGCTTGTATAAAAGAACATTCACATACATTCACAAACATATGAAGTCATGTAAATGAATGGTATCTTATTGTAAAGCCTTATATTTGACTGGACTTTTATTTAATCAAACTGCAAAAAACATATTTTATAATTTGTTCTCTAACACACATATTTTGGCTACACAGGTCATTTAAAAGCCTCTGGTGTGTAAAAATAGTACGCTGTTATGTCCTGTTTTAAGTGCTGTTGGAGCATTAAAAAGTTAATAAAGAAACGTTATCCTGCTACTCTCGTTAGCATTAGCTGCACTTATGCTAATGATTAACTAAGCAATTAGCAATGTTTATTTCAATCCGCCATTCAAATTAATATAGGGTATATTTTTTTAAACAAAAGCTCTAAATATAAAATGCTTGAAATTCATTAAGTCTGGGTGATGGTCTTTGAGGTGTTTTATAAGGTTCCTCCTTTGACATAATACTTCGATGACACTTCGGCCAAAATACTTCCACACGTGGCTATTTAGATTTTTTTAGTACCGACTTGGTACCGAAGTACCGGGTCTTTTGACAACACAATATCATAAAATAATATTTAAATTCGGAGAAAATATTTGCATATAGTTTAACTTATTTTATCTATCTATCTATTTATTTGGAAACTTCTGCATTTTTGCCAAATTTTATTCCACTGAGTGGTTAAACGCCCTACAGCTATACCAATGCTATGAGGGTGAAATAAAATGAGTCTAGCATTTTGGAAATCATCAAGAAACGATAAGATGGATGAATCAGTAATGACAGTTGGCAGATACCCATGCTAAACACCAGCCTGGGAGGGCAAATCACCTTCTGATGACAGGACCAGCACTTAGACAGTTGTGGCACTTACAGCTCTACAGTGCCTGACAAAAGTCTTGTCGCTTAATCAACTTGTAGGAACGACAAATAATAACTTGACTGGTAGATAATTGGAATCAGAAATGACCTGTAAGAAAGGCAAAGCCCTCTAGATTATGCTTATTATAGCAAAATAAAGTGTTGCATCATTCATTGAGTTGTATCATTTAATTAATACAGAAAGGTCAAATTTATGTTTACAAAAATAGTGTAGAAATTATACATTTCTTTATTTAGAATACACAAACATGTTACAATAACATCAGAACATAAAGTCATGGCGCCTTGAAAAAAATCATTAATAACCTGTAATGACCTGTATGAGTTTGGAGGATCGCATCCATAGGTTTTGGCAATAACTGTAATAACTCGTTGATGAAGTCATCTGGAATGGCAAAGAAAGCAGTCTTGCAGGACTCCCAGAGTTCATCAACCTTCTTTGGTTTCA
>JBBMFX010000080.1:15781730-15793384 GCA_037832545.1 Rhabdalestes septentrionalis | reverse complement strand
CCCCCCCCCCCCCCCCCTCCTCCAGCAACACAGCAACCAGGGAGCAGTGTGTGGGGACCTTGCTCTGGGGAACCTCAGTGGTGGAATTCAAACCCACACCTATCCAATTTCAAGACACCACTCCCTAACCACCAGACCACCAACTTCCCCAAACTCACATCACACACTGACAATGTGTCATTTCATGTTGTGGAGTAGTAGTTTGCACATTTAGATGCTCATCTCAAGTGAGTACTTCAGAGAAACGAATCTCATTGTACAGTTTATTAGTTTTGAAAGAATAAAAAACAGAGCTGCCTGGCTGATCTAATCCTGCAGTTTTCAGTACTGGAGGTGAATTCGTGGTCTTGTACTACCTTTTTTTTGTACAGTCTTGTGCCATCTGGAGCGAAAACAAGCGGATGTGCCCTCTGGCAATACAAGTGAACGTTTACTCTCTTTGACAAGATTGACATAACCATCGATTACACCCTTAATGCCGCTACATATAGTTCCACGTGTCTGTGTACTATTTTTTTTTCAGGTTATGAACCTTTGAATTCCCTATTCATGTCAGATGGGTCACATGAAGGGTATCCGGAGGGTATCCATGTTTTAAAAAGATCAATACAGAATCATTTGGCTCCAGCGTGAGCCCACCCTATGTGATACTCAGACTACACAAACTGCCAGGGCAGCAAAAAAATTGCGTTTAGAGTGAAGATTATGATCTAAAAAATGTTTCTTTTGTCCAAGTATGATTTCTTTCTATACCTCACTTTGAGTGAGGCAGGCATGAAAGCAACACATGGGAATCGGCCAACCATCAAAACGGTCACGTTTTGCAACCCGAAAAAAAAAAACCTAGTGTCAAAAAGGGGTTACACATTCCAGTTCAGTCATGGAGTTTTTATTGTCCACAAGAAAGCATTGTAACATTCCGTTCTGTTCTTCAACACGGGGCCAGGCGGATTTCCTTATCTTTCATTCAACAACACCCTCCTCTGTATTGTATTGCCGCAAGGAGTGTCTTAGCATAATTGAACTCAGAGGCTCTCACAGGTTTCCGCACACATGTGGGCATTTGGATGTCTGGTATGAATTATACCTTGTGCAAAACTCTTGATACTATCGTATCATCAAGAAAAAACCTTTGTTTCGGTTTCTGACATTGTTTGAAATTTGCCTTATACAGTGTGTGGCCTTTTACAGTGTGTGAGAAACAAATGATTTGGAAAATCTCATTTCAAGTAACCTACTTTAAGGTTTTTCTCCTGCAAAATGACTATTCCTGAGGTTTTTTTCCAACAGGTGATGAGTTATTGTTTATACTACGTGCAGCTTGGCGCCACGTCCCCATTCGCTCGAGCAGAATCATGTCAAGTAAATGATTCGTCATGGTTTGTCATGAAATTCCAAAGCATGATGGAATGATGTGCATGACATTTGACAGAAGATAACATTCCATGAAAACAGGCAATAAAAGCCAGACAATCTTATCTTATATCTAAGAAGAGAGGCACCTGTTGGAATGCAGCGCTATGGATTTTTAGTTTTTTCTGTCGTGTGTCAAGTGCCCCTCAGGGCCTCTTCCCGTGAGGGGAAAGATTGCAATCTCGTAGGCTTGATGCACGTTGGCCCACATGCACTTCATTTACTTAGCAACGTTTGCAGTTAACATGTTTACTTTCATTTCCTTTTTCAGTCCTTCACGTAAAGGCACTTCTTGTAGGCCTGGCCTCTGCCCAGTCTGCCGGTTGTAGTATTAGCATTGCCGGCCCATTTGGGAGGCTATGAAAGAAGGGTTGCAAAATAGGTGTATAGATTGTAATTGTGACAAATTGTGTCAAAGTATATAATGGGTATCCAAAGAAGAATGACAAACCTTATGTCACAAAAAGAAAACAGTTCTGCTTATTTAGTTTAAGAGCAATGCAGTGTGCTGAAAAAACGACTGTATCCATAGTCGTGTTGTGTATTCGTGTGTCACCTGTGAGTCTTTTTAGGTCTGTTTCCATTAATCAGACCACAGACAAGCCAAAATAGCAACACGTGTCATAGTGTGTCATTTCAAGCGCCTGCTATTTATTTCACTGATTTTAGGTTACGTTTAGTCCTAATGAGTATTTGAAAGAAACTAAGGCCCTGAGGAATAGCTAATAGATTGTCTGTCAAAGGAAAGAAAAGGTGGACTAGAAGAAAGAGCATTTGTCTTAATTACTGACCCAGTTTTGACAAGGGTGCTCATGCTCATGCATACTTTAAGCTGTCCATTTCTAAACTGAACAGGTGCTGGACAGTTTTATAACCATGTCAAGTGTGGGCGTGCAGGCCAACACAAGGCAATGCTATCTTGATGTTATCCAAATCAGCTTTTAATTACGAACTTTCAAACTATAATTAGCGAACGGGTTCACAAGTTTTTCATTACTGGCACGAAGTGTGTAATAATCAAAGGAAGGTCAACTCAGCAAAGGAAAAGAGTTGTTGTTGGACTCTGGTTCCTGCTGGGGAGTGTGCTGCTCATGATTAAAGGCCCTGATTCAAAGAAATAGTCCTTATGTGCAGCTGTGGAGGCTCAGAACAAAAGGTAGAACCGTTCATGATCAATCTTTAATCTCTCAGAGGTGGGAGAAGCAAGTTTTCCTTGAAACGTGATAGACTTGTGCATGCATGCATGTGAGATAGAGTGCATGCTTGCAACAGAGAGAAAGAAAAAGAGAGACAGAGCAGTTTTTACTCTTTTTATGTATATATTATACACTAAATGGACAAAGGTATTGGGACAAATTTGTTTTTAAGGGTTTAGGCTAGGCCTCTCACTTCCAGGGCAATCTAAATATTTCAGCAGACCAAGACATTTTAGACCACGCCATGCTTCCAAAGGTGTGGACACAGTTTGTGGAAGAACCTTTTCTATTCCAGCATGGCTGTGCCCCAGTTAGATCCATGAACCCATGGCTGGATGAGTTCGGTGTGGAAGAACTTGACTGGCCCACACAGGGCCCTGACCTCAACACCATCCAGCACCTTTATGATGAACTGGAAGGGAGATTGCGAACCAGGTCTTCTCCTTCAACAAGTGCTGGCATCTCATAAATGCTCAACAGAATGAATGGGCACAAATTCTCCAAAAAAACCACCAAAATCTTATGGAAAGCCTTTAAAGAAGAGCGGAAGCTTTTAAAACTGCAAAGAGGTTATCAAGTCCATTTTAAAGTCTTTAAAGTATTTGAATGCAGTGTCATTAAAGCTAGGAAGGCATCCCAATACTTTTGTCCATATATTGAATGTCTATCATTCATAGATTTGTTAAAAGTGCAGCTGTTATTTTCCCACATTAGCTAGTAATGGAGGCCAAAAATAAATGAACAGGGTTCCCATCTCAAGTCTTGATTTTACAAGAAGTTTCCTTTTGCTACCGATCTGTCATCGACTGACCAAGTTCTTAATAGACCCCTTAAGCTTTTTGTGCCAGTGCCAAACTTTTTCTATAGGCACCAAATCTGACTTTGATTGCTCCGGGCATCTGTTGAGTGATTTGAGGCTGAAGTATCATTTACATTATAGTCAGAGTTGCCTTAATTTATCCCAGCATTAAGTCATGAGGCACTAATCGCTGCAATATTGCAACCGAGTGCTGTTTGAAAGATGGTGAAAGCCTGCTGAAATGCATACTTGTTCTAATTCGCTGTACCACAGCACCTGTAGTTGACAGTGACATATTGCATGTTTATGGAAATGACTTTGAAATGCTGTGCACAACTCTCTTATGGATGTTGCTCGATAGTGAAAGTGCCCAAGCAGAAATGGTAATTGTGGCCTGGCAAAATACACAAATACATGTTGCTGTAATATGTGAGGAATTGGGCAGGAGAAGCCATCGGTTTATTTGCCCTGACGCTTTGTATATTCATCCATTGACAACCACAAGAGCTAAATGCTGGCTTGGTCATGTACTCAGGCCTTTTTGCCAGCTGAAAAATCGAATAATGATGATATGTGCCAATGTAACCAGTATAAAAAGCAAAAGACAAGAATGCACTAAAAGACACTCAGTAGACAAAGAGACCAAATCTAAAGCATCCAGTAGCTACAAAATGGCAAGGTTCACAATGTACACTGCTAAAATCAAGGTGACATTGCTGTGAGGATTTTACCACATTCAGTCACAGGAGCATGAGGGACATGAAGTTCAAGTTTTTGGATGTTAGAAATGATTTTGTACTAAATTGCACACCGTCATACCAAATTGCCCATTTTTACCTTTAGTTCAGAGTTTATATTTATCAATTATTTACGTATGAGCATGCTGCCCTTTTGTCAAATCTGGAGCCATGCTCTCTCATCTCACTGCATACGTGTATATATCTGAGACGCCAAAAATACTCTATTACTCCAGAAGTTGCATGACTAGTTCTAAATCCCAAATGCAACAAATTGTTTGACCTCCATCACTCCAGTCCCACTGTTCCGCAGTTCAGTGTTGTTCATATTACTCTAGCCAAACCCTGGTATTGGGCATTAAGCTCCAGAGTGTCTCTAAAGTTTTCAGACTGCATTTTGATTATCTAAGCTCTGTGCACCCAAATGAACACCAGTGTCATCTATGGGTGCATCAAAAAACAGCAATTTATTTATTTATTAGAAGTATCTCAACTCTACTTGACAAACACTGTTAGCAATTCAAGCGTCCTTTATTTGGCACGATGAGCCAAAAGTAAAGCCTGCCTACTTGGAGAACGGGTAAAAATACTTCCGGTTGCACAATGCTACATTTTAGCTTAAGTCATACTAACAGGTCTTGCTTTATAGAATAAAGTTTACAATTTGACTGTTTACAGTGGGTGAACAAATGTAATTTATGGAGCAATTATTGCCAATTATTGCTGCAGCTGTGTCATCTGGTCCTGCATTTCAGCAAATGCATTCGCTTTATCTTGTAAACTCAAGCAGAGTGACTGTCATGTTCATGATACGTAGGAATGGTGTCGAGAAATGGCGAACATTGTCCTCGAAGTGTTCAAAAAATGCAAATATTTAATTGGTAATGGTATTTGATTACGGAGTAAAAGGTAAACGTTAGGATTTAGGCCGGAGCCGGTGGTTCAAGATCAAATAACACTTCAGCATTTAAACTAACTGACTCCTTCTGCACCATTGTTTGGTTTTGGTGAGCCGCCTGTGGCTTGAGGCCGCGGTGCTGAGACAGGGGTGGACGGCGTTCTCCCTCCCGAGATAGACGGCACTATCCATTAAATAAATGTGACAAGAGACTCATAGCAAAGCAATTACCCAAGATTACAGTCTTTCCTCTTCCCTCTTGTACACAACGGCAGCTCATGATGCAACGTCGCAGCATTGTTAGGACGCGCTGTAATTTGAGGGTATCTCTTCTTGCGGGCGCAGCACACAGTGTCTGTTTGTGTTTGTATTGGTGTGTAATTGGCCTAGGCGCGCTATAAATTACCATAGACTGTCAACTTCATTTCACTGCGAGGTCTTTAGGGATTTCTGATCTACATATCAAAGCCCTGCTGAACCGTGCTGACAGTACTGGGTCCGGACATCGGAAATAATGAACGGTCTCAAGCTCTCATTAGCTTTTGGGAGTTTTTTTGTTTTTATTTGTGTATTTTGTAGCATAGTTAGGCTTCATTTCCTCCATTATTCTTCATTGGATGTATAAAAATACAATGCAGTTCACACTGCCGAACATTTTGGTTTGTGTTCCTGAGGAAACTCAGTGTCGAAACAAATGTTTTAGCTCGAAAGTCTGAGCCGATGCAAGATTAAGAAGGAGAGCCAGGTAACTTTACTATAATTTTTTTTCCGCCACTTTGACCCAGCTGTTGAAAATGCATCATGCTGGGTGTTGTAATTATGAACAAACATCATTAGCTCCCTGTAGCGCTGATTTCCTGAGTGAGGGATTTACCGTGTGGCATGCGAGATTACGCACATTCCATTGCAGTAGAGAAGAGAGAGTGGGCGAGGAGAAAATGGAAATGTTGATGGGATGGGTGGTGGAGAAAAACAAAGCAAGATCTGGAACGGTGGGAAGGTAGTAAGAGACTCCTCTTTTGTTGAGACAAGAAAACTCCAGAGGGGGAGTTCAGTTTCAAAAGCCTCTCACTTATTGTGTTTCAGAAAACCTACGCTTCATGTTCAGTCTACATTTATGTTATGTTGTTATAAATGAACTTGCTGGAACCTTTAGGGCTGTCACTATTGATTATATTAATAATTGAGTAACATAGCAATTATTTGGATTCTTAATTATACTTCACATGCATGAAATTGTGACAAAAAATATGTTCATGAAGTCTCACTGCTTCTAATATTTTCCCTTGTAGAGAATATTCACACTGCAAAACATGGATAGTTGCTTATTGGTAACTTTTCAGGAGAAGGAAGAATTTACATAGGCACATCATAGAAAATAATTCTTACTCATTTTGGACCATTTCTGCTCATAATTTCATTAGAACCATTTGCATGAAATATGAAGGGCCGCTGGTGATTTCATTTTAGGTGAAAAACTAAAAAAAAAACCAAAAAAACATATTTTTGTTCTGACAGCAACATGTCACAACATGTTTTATTAAACTGAGTAGCATAATATGTCATTCTGATGCCCACCACATTGCAGGGTGAGGTTTAAACACTTGTCTGGGATGCCAATACAAGACCCTGGGCAAGACTCCTAACATCATAGGTCTGGCTAAATACATTGTTCTATTGATGTAGCAGTAATTGAATTGGTTTTGGCTGACTTTCCTGGACAGAGGTGGCTAGCCGTTCCCAAATTATTACGCTCTGTTACAGTTTTTTATTCCGTAATGGTGTCATGAGTACGCATAAGATATTTGGTTCCACAAATTCTTCAGGACGTTATGTAATGCATCACATTATGCAATGCTAACACCACCACAGCCGCTGTGTGTAGCCTTGGAGCTGTCGAGATCTTTGCGGTGACGGCCTGCAGGTGCTGTAATTGCTTCCAGACTTCGATGCATGGATCGGGCACGGCTTTTCAACTTTTCTTCCAAAATCCAGCGTTCTTATTCCAAAACAAAATGGCTGCTCGTGGCCACAACATATTTTCTCTTTCCCATGTGATTACGTAACTACGTTCAGCACAATAAATTGTTATACCCTTATTTTTTATTGTTTTATTTAGTTTAAAGCATTAGTCCCACATGTTCCCCAGTTCTTTCAAGCCAATTTTTAAGGGGGGGTCTTTGCCAAGCGGTCTGTTTCTTGTCACAGCCTGACATAACATCTTGCATCATCGCTAGGTCATTTTCTCTTTTCCCTTTGTTGCTGTTGGCCTCATCTGGCCCCTCCCCATCCTCCCCACCAATCAAGCGTCGATGGACGGGCAGCGGCAGGTGGAAGGGGCTCTACTTTTCCTGACAGGTTAGAAAGTGTCACCCGCATCCGTAATAGCAACCAGATGTTGATCTCATCAGACATGAGCTACCTCTTCCAATTGTATGCATATACTCCCATGCTGTCACTCAGGATCCTGATGAAAGAAAATCGCAGGAGGCCACTTACTCGATTCTGCTCGGAGCGTCTTACCTCACTGGTGCTGATGTGTGCATCCGATATCCTCCTCTGAGGATTCTACGAGCAGACATGTTTGTGCAGAGAGCAGATGTTTCTGTGACACATGTGCATTTCTCTTCATGGAGAACATGATTTTTCATATCAGGGCTGGCTGAGTGTCATTCTTTTTCTTCTTTAGCCTTCAGTGCACACTGGTCTTGATTGCGCAAGCCGTCGAATTAGTGTTTTTCCGATTTAGTGGGGGCCGGTGTACAGGGTCGTCTGCAAAATGAGTCAGTCTCATAACGTTTACACTGGTATGTCATAAATAAGTGCACATAATGCAGCATTGGCCTGCTTGACGGAGTGAGGGGAGATGCCAGTGAAAATCATAATGCAGCCACACTTCAATCACCAAGTCTCAGGAGATTAACCTTTGCCACACTTCGGTTTCTTCTTGAACCACAATGATGATGCAGCCTGAGGGCTTGGCCTGAGCTATTAAATCTCAGGTACTAGAACATACATGACTAATATATACCAAAAGAATCTGATAGTCATAGTAGTTTTCACAATTGTATAGGACACAATTTTTCTTTTACATTTACCTAGATGTAGCTGACCAGCCAAGACCTATTTGTTGGCCAAATAGTATTTCTTTAGTTCAGAAAGGAGTCATGAGGCCCACATTGTTAATCATCAGTCGCAGTTGTTCTTTTTTTAAAGCTCACAGTAAGTCATACTCTGTCTTAATCTATGAAACAGATCTGTACAGCCTTAATGAAGAACTAAGTGTTGTTTTGATATGCTTCAGGAAAGTTTTGTGCATGTTTGTACAGTAAATGTATTTTTAAACTTGTCGTCTGAAACTTGTCGTAAACATGTGGTGAATTGTTAAAATTAGCTTCTTTTCACATTTTCAATGCATTTTCAACACTCTTCTCTTGGCATCCAGGTCATTATTGTCATTTATATATAATACTTGATTTAATCATTATTTCTTCATGGTAACATGAGGTTTAAAGCTGATTTTACAATGTCTTGATGGCATTAGGCCTCTAGGAGAGTCCTGGAACCAACATTTGTTCACCTGGCAAACCCCTAAGTTATCAACTTATGAAATCCATTCTTATACAGGTTTCCTGCAATCATGGTGGCATCACTTGATTGTAAATTTCCATGGGGCTTTTATAAGCATCAACACACTTACTGCCCAGATAGGTTCTATTACGTGGGCTGAGAGACATCCCACATTGACTAGTGTTGCACTGAAAGATGTGGGGAGGATTATCCTCCCTATTCTGAGGGAGCGAGGCCAATCATTCCCAACAGCAGATGTCTGCGGCATTTCTGGGGAACTTGTAATCCCCTGATGACAGAACCAATACTTGGATGATTGCACCACTTGGTAGCCCAATAAATTCGTAGATATTTGTCTTAGAAACGAGTTCCTTATTAGCATTAGACGTACATGGTCTATTTAGTCCTATGTGTATGAGCTGGTGTCTGGAACTGGATTAAAGAAACTCCCTCTGACTCACACATGAACCCCATCAGCCTGACTGATTCCCATTGCATTTTCAGTTCAGAAGTTATGAACTTGTGTTTCATGCCATAAAAACTTTCGTCTGCGCTCCTTGCGCATCGATTCAACCAGACAAGACTTGTTTTGTTTCGGATTAATATGGTGTTCCTCTCATTTAGGTGTTGTGAATGCCTTCTGTTAGCACTGAGTGAGTGTGTGTATCTGTGTGCCGCATTCATCATGGCAGTAATTCAATTAAGATGAGAAAAAAATGTCCTTTGCGTCACACCACAAGCTGTTGTCGCCTTCATATTTTCGGCTGGGTGTTGGACATGTGCTGCGTGGGCCTAAAGTTAGACGCAAGTAAATCTGAAGAATGTGCAAACTTCAAAACAATAACAGTGCTTTCTCTAAAGTTTCTTGCAGCTATGCCGGTTGAGGTGTGGCGAACTTTATAACGTAGGTTCAGGGGTTTGAACACGATACCAGATTCGAACGGATGCTCAGAGATGCCACAAGCTTATGAGAGCACCTCAGAACTGACCCTAGTTTGCAATTTCAGATGATGCAAACTCTGTTTCACCAATAATTTGGAAAAACTTTATTTTTTCTATGAGAAACTGCGTGCATAACAGTTCAAAATGCTGTTATAAAAAGACCTTGCACAGACATATATTGTGATATCAAGTGTATACTTTGACCGTAGTTTCAGTAGCTTCCATGTGCTTTTGAGTTAGACGGTATATCTAATAATATGGTAGCACCACTCATTCTGTACTTGTGCCCTCCACAACTCCTGCTGCACATGTGTTTTGAGAACATCATGCATCACGCAGCATTTTTGGGTGACACGGACTTCCTTTACTTTTTAGCTGCATGTCTTGTCTGATTGAGAACATGTGGGGTGAGGAGGAAGTCTGTAAATGTGTCTTTGCAGTGAGCCATTCCTCTAAAAGCAAATATGACTCAGTCAGATGTGATTCAGAACTGCGTTTCCTCTGTTGTTTCAAACGCAGGCCACGTGGGTTCTGTGTCACTAAGCGATGTAAACAAATGCGGTTTTTGCACGTGACGCAGAATAAAGGAAGACGGGCACTCAGCCTGGTTGCAAGATGTACACATTTAGCCCCCCGTAATTGTGTGACCTGTCCTTTTCTGCTGATGGTCCTTGGCCCGCGAGGCTTAATGATGTGTGTTTGTGGCGCTGAGTGGTTGTCATGGCGATCACAGTACAGATCCGGCTATACGCGTTTCACTCTGTTCCTGTCGCCATAGAAACCTACGTTTTGTTTTTGTCTCACTTTACATGATTTGCCCTCCCTCATCACGAAAGCTAGACCACGTCCTGGATATTTGCTCTCACAACATTTGTTTACCACACATGACCTGGGAGATAAACCTGAAACATGCACGAATAGATATTAGTTTAAGAGTTGATGTCACAGTACAGTAAATACCATTTTATTTTGAACAACTCCACAGTAAGTGCCGGTACAATTTTTTCACATTTTCTTTAGAACAATAAAAACTGCATAATGCATACATGTCCACTGACAAGCCACTGTATTAGTTACAGACCTACCATTCAGGTGAACTTTGTAAAACCCCGAAATGTTAGAAAATGCAAATTGGAAAAGTAGTGATTCTCAATTTTTTTCTCGCATTGCTGATAGCAAACCATGCGATAAATGTGCTGTGTCTGTCAGGGTCTGTCATGGTTGTGTCGGTGATGGCAGCATGGAGGCATATTTTCTAGACGTCATCTTTTCCAGGGACGTCCGCGGGACGTCCATACTGCCCTCAGGTACAATGGCTGCAAAAGGGATAGGGTTCTGTCCCTGGTAGAGAATGTGTCGAGAATTTAGAAACAAAAATGCAACAGCATTGTTTTACACCTGGAGACGTGTCTTCAGATAGAAAGACACAAAATAACTCCTGAAACTCAGGATGTTTCTTAGCCTGATATACTTAGTGCCAAAGTGTCTTAAGTGTTGTGAGAAAGAACATTACAAAGTGGCAAACACTTTACTATCTTAACGTGCAGGCCTGTTGAAAGAAATGGAATCATTTTAACGAATGAAATGAAGTTGACCCGACAAACATGAAACATCTTGTGTTTATACTCTCTGCATGCAATTAAAGTTGATGGAAATGTAAAAATAATCAATCATTTGGCTGTCTCCATTACCCTCTTCATTGGTCAAGACCCCCAAACGACCTTGAACAGGCATAAGAATATAGGTGGTGGATCATTTTTAACACAACATTATCATTGTAATGGTAGTGTGTGGTTCTGTGGGGGCATAGACCAGTGATGAATAGGAAAAAGGGGTTAACCAATTTATTACCACTGCAACTGGTGCAGAAAAACAGATGGTCCTTGGTCTGTTTTGTATACTATAAAGTGTTTGTGGAGCTGATCCAATGTGTGTGTGTATATAATGTTTCACATCCGAATTTCTCACATTATTTGTCTTGTGTTCCATCCCCATACACCCATGCTTACACCCACAACCGTCAGACACTGCTGCACTTTGGTAAACACTACAAGTCACCGACTTGTCGCTCGGACCAGGTCCAAGATCTTGGTGTTGCC
>JBBMFX010000080.1:15763859-15777922 GCA_037832545.1 Rhabdalestes septentrionalis | reverse complement strand
CAACCCGTGCCGATCCGGTACCAAGCAGTGGAAAAGCACCACTGGACTGTAAATTTCCTTGTATTTACGCAAGTTATTATATTGATATAATAAATGAACGATTATTCGACTAATCGCTCATGTTTTTTTTTTTTACCACAACCAGTAGTAGTGGTGGGGTAGAGCCGAGCCGAGCCGAGCCGAGCCGAGCCGAGCCGAGCCGGGACCCGTCAGTGGAAAAACACCCACAAGAATAGTACCGGGTACCGGGTACCAGAAATGGAAAAGCAAAAAAAGCGAGCCGACCCGAACCGTGCCGAGCCGGTACCAGGCAGTGGAAAAGCACCATTGGACTGTACCTTTCCTTGTATTTACGCAAGTTATTATATTAATATCATAAATGAATGATAATTTGGCTAATCGCTAAAATGCAGGAGTGTTAGTGGACTAGGAATATCTTTAATCGGGGGCAGCCCTAATTTTTTTTTACTGTTACTAAAGTCCAAAGATTTGTAGAAAAGAACCATCAGAATGTAGTGTGTCAAGTAAACAAATGTAAACAATAAACTATAAATGCGTGTATTTCGCCATGGCGTCGTTTCTTTTATGTATGTGAGCGGAGTGGTAGTTACATGAAGTTAAAATTTATGGTTCTGCATATACAATATACTCCAAGACTTCACAAATGGTTTTCTGTTGCTATTCTGCTATCTACTGAAAGAGCATTTTCTCCCATATGGAAGTCATTGAGGGTACATATACAGTACTCATGTTTTAGGCCCATGTGGCTGAGGCCTCTTAGGCCCTTGGGTGGAATGTATGGAGCTGCAGCTCGTCCCAGTGTAAGTGAGGGGGCAACTGTGGGGGAACAGAAAAGACAGAAAGAAGCGTTAAAGGACCAAATATGCCCTTAACTGTCCAGTATACAAAAAGTAGTTATATTAAATTGAGTCTCACACAGCAGTCATACTGGATTCAAGCATATAAGTTTGCATTAGAAAGTTTAGAGCTCAGTTTCAGGTTTGTTGATGGTTCATATGATGGTTGTGTAACCCATATCTGCTCAGACCACTCCTTCAACAGATGGTTGTGGAATGAGGAGAGAACAGAAACTAGTGTCAGAAATTGAAACGGGTCAGATAGTACAACATTTGATTGTACCGAAGGTTCCACACTTTACAGTTAAATGCAAAATATATAGTAACTCTCCTGCAGATATATGTCTCTCACACCTGTATTTGATGATTTTGTTTCTGTGGAGGATTGTGAGATCAGGCAAAGATGGTGAGTGAAGTCAAAACAATTCAAGTCAGGCATTAAATAGGGCAGCTGGTGGCCTGGTGGTTATGGGTTTGCCAGTGACACTATTGGGAAACCCTTGAACAAGGTACCGTCAGACAGTCTTGGGTTTGAATCCTGTGACTGCTAGTGACACCTCTGAGGTTTTCTTGAGCAAGGTACCACCCCCACACTGCTCCCTGGGCACACTGTGTGCTGTGGTGTGTTCACGCGTGACAGAACGGTCACTTCACTTTAGTTTGTGGTACATTCTTTACTTTCAGTTAGAGGGTTTAGTCATCGTGCGTGAGCACAGGGGTGACTGAATTAAATAACAAGGAGCATAAGCTTAGCTTGTGGAAACTTATTGTATTGCTGTTTGATTGTTCAAAACTGGCAAGGTTTTAGTGCCTGATGCCCAGAGGAAAACCTGCAGTAAGCAAATAAATCAGGTTGAAGTGGGCAGCGAGCTGAACCCAAGCATCTCTGCCGTAATTAAATCCAGTGATTGTTTTTGCCAGCATTCCACCAATGTCCATGGGTGCCAGAAAGCCTTTAGTCACAGTTAAGTCCAAGGGCTGCAGAATGGGAGAGCGCGGACTGCGCGGTTCGGAGATGTTCTTTCATGGATGTGCCCTGGCAGCTGCCTCCGCTCTCCCAGCTGTTTTTCTCCTTCTTGGCTCTCGGACGCTGTGACCCGTCCACCTTTGCTTAGGACAGTTCCCCTTCTGAATGGACACAAGACACACCAGAGGCTGAAAGATCTCTTTTTTTCAGACAATAATTGACGATGTTTAAGAAAACAAAACAGCAACATTTCTGCTTGACTGTGGGATACGCTGTGTGAAAAAAGAGTTGTCGTTGAAACAACAGTACCAGTAGATTTTGCTGGTAAGTTGAAATAATTGTTAAATATTTTAATGCAAAACAACCATCTTGCTTCAATATGATTGTCATGTAATGTATAAGCACAGAGACACCTGAAGAATAGGAATCTTCACAACCACTAAGTGCAAGCAGAGGTGTTTTCTTTTTGAAAGGGAAGACGGAGCTCGCAGTTGTGCGCATGCTGAGAGTGGAGAGCTCTGTGTTCTTTCTGTCTCACACGAACACTCGCCTTTTATTCCCCTTGCCCTTGGTGTGCTGTTCTCCTCAGCGATACAAACTGCTGGCTCTGGATACTGGCCTTGCGTCATCGCAACCCCAGAGGCACTCTGCACGCTGGGTCTGTTGTGATTTTATGGGCCGCCAACTCAAAACATTGAGTAGTAAATGCCAGACATCGCGCTGCCAGAGTAACTCCATGTGAAGGGAAAAACGCAAAGCGGGATATCGTTGAGGACAGGTTTCATACTCATGCTGTACGTGCACAGTTACTATAGACCGCAGCTGAAACCCCGTTCAGCTCCTCATTCACATACAGCTGGGACAACGAGACAGGAACCTCAGAAAAAACCAGCTGGCACACGTGGTGAGAGGAGTGATTATCAGCCTAAATGTTGTGCAATTCAACGAGATCAAGTCCAGAACGCAATCCAGAGGACTTGTTTCTGTTTTTATAATGCAGATACCCCAGAGTACTTGGAAGTAAGGTTTGGCTGGCAAAACTACTTATTCATTCCATATCCTCCCACTGGTTACTTTGATAAGGGTGCTATCGGAATGGAAGTGATGGAAGTAAAACTATTAATGACTAAATTAGAGGATTAAAGTAGCTAATACATGCTTTCTAAAAATGCTCTGCCCTCAGTCCCCTCCCACCACCACCATTTATGACAGATTTGCAGACGTTTATGTGAAGCTGTTTATATGAAAGAGAAGCGTATCATTATGTGCTTGCTAATAGCGTCTCACCCAAGATACGCTTTACGTCTTTTTGGGGCATTCAGCATGACCGAGTAGACTGCACATTTCAGTCTGTATACTATTAATCCAACAGATTGCACAGGACTACTATCCACTAAAACAAACTATATGTTTGGTATACTGTACAGAACCACTATCCACTAAAACATAAACTATAGGTTTGGTATAGTGTACACATATCTGTGTTTGTGTGAAACAGAGCATAACCGAATGAAGTAACACCCCATTTAGATGATTGTAAGCTTGGGGTGTGATGGTTATTCTCCTCTCCTACATCGCAGGGTGACTTCACCTGGAATAGCCTGTCTGGGAGGAGCGTGCGGCTCAAGCCTGTGGCCATCCAGAGCCTGTCAGAGCTGGAGCGAGTGAGGCTGCAGGAGGTGGCGTACAACCGGCTACACCAGGACTACGACCTGGGCTGCCAGATCACCATCCCTAAAGGTAAAGTCACAGGTTACCAGCATAATGAATCACAAGTATGCTTATGTTATGACTCCACAGACACAAAACATCAAACATAAAGTCTAAATAAATCCATATGGAAGTACTCCATATGAAATACAGTATGCTGCATGTAAATACAGTAATAAATAACGTGGTATATGTAGTTAAAATAAGTTGGTAGCATATAAGTAGACTATTGTGCGTAGTAAG
Source organism: Rhabdalestes septentrionalis (assembly GCA_037832545.1). NCBI lineage: Eukaryota > Metazoa > Chordata > Actinopteri > Characiformes > Alestidae > Rhabdalestes > Rhabdalestes septentrionalis. The sequence continues at coordinate 15,774,145 of JBBMFX010000080.1, read as the reverse complement.
TTATTGAGCATAATGAAATGATTTAGCACCCGATAAGAAAACTGCACGTGATGTTTCACATGCTAAGAGTATTGCACATAATAATATTTTAATATAATAATGGTGTTGTCCTTAAACAATAATTAAGGAAAATCAAATGTAAACACCTTCCTCCTCAAACCAAATCTAGTTGATTGACCACAGCATGTTTGGCATCTGAAGTTCACTTCTCAATCTTTTTTTCCCACCAATTACACAGGTCAACTGGTCAAAATCATCAGATATAAGTTTATGTGGGTTTTGTAGAATTTTTTATGCTGATTTCAATATGCTAAGCGTTTTTAAAAGAAACAGTTTTAACTGACTGGCACTGGTCATTAAATCTATGCCACAGTGTGCACCCATCTGACTTTGCACTGAAAATATTGAAACAGTTACTTGATTGGTGCCTATGGTTTAATTAAAAAAACGTGTGGAAGTCTGTTGCAAACTAAAATGTACTCATAATTCAAAAAGTTGGTGTGAACAAAAAACTGATTTTAACCAAAGTGGAAAAATGTTATTGCAGTTGCCAAAATGATCACTGTTTTCTAAATATGGACCAGGGACAATATGTTTTCAGGGGCAATTTGTTCCATTGGTTTGGCAACACACCATCAAGAGAAAAGGGGGCGTTTCTATTACATTCTGGTGCAGAATTATGCTGATCTAGTTTTGATTGTCCTGACTCTGAATGTCATAGTCCAGTGTCACTTGTGTTCCAGTTAGGTTCACCCCTTTTGGTTGATGGACTCTCATGTTAATTTTTTGTCTCCTGCAGGCCTTATGTTTGAGTGGAGCTTGTGCTAACATGATTTTGTCACATGTAAACTTAAGCTTAAGAAAAAATATTTTTCTACTTCTGTTGCTTTCAGTAGGTTACTGGTAGTACTGATGCTTGAGGTACAAGAGAAAAAAAGAACTACCATTCTGTGTTAATGAAAAGTTGATAGCTGACTGATTCATGCAGTGCAATGTGACAAGGTCTAACAAGCATTGCAAGGGTAACCTTAGCCATCATCCCAACAATTACAATCCCTGAGAGATTTGGCAGGAGCTGCCAATGAACTGGACCCACATTACCATTTACGACAGACAGGATCCGAATACAGCTTTGAGGTTTTGTCAGGCAAATCCTTAAGGAGCCATCCTGGAATGGGTGAAAGGAAGTATTCTCTAGGATGAATTTCACAGCAAAACAACACTTTGCAATTACGTTTTCCATTTAAAGGTTGTGACTTAACCCCTATAAAGGCCTCACGTAAGCAAGAGGGTTCATAGCTTCAGAGAGCTGTGAGGTCTGGAGACTCTCTGATCTGTTTTGCGTTAACAGAACCAGTCTGCACTGCCTGACCAACAGCCAGAGGCCTGCATCCTGTCACAGCTCAACCTATTACTGGGAGCACTCATGAAAAACGAAAAAAAAAAGGGATAAAATCTTTTGAAATAACTTTTTTGGAACCACTTTTACACTGAACTGCAATCAGCAGGTCCTATGCAAAGTATGACTTGGACACGTTTGATGGAAAATCACATTTACAGACCTAAATCAGCAAACTTCTGATGCTAAGCAAGTCCTGGACGTATTTGGGGTATTTTTTTCAGTGAACTATCACCTTAACTGTAGCCAACCAACAGGAAAACTGAAACCTGATATCAAATAGCCGGATAACTGATATCAGGCCTTGACACTGTATTGAGATCAGCGTGTAGCGGCTCCTCTGACTGAACATAAACAAGCTGTTGTTTTGGTTCCTGGTTAAGCCGTGCTCGAACGTCTCTCACCACAGCTATTCGAAGATAGCTGCTGTTGGTTGAAGCTGTGGCCCCGCAGGACCAGCAGAGCCACCTGGATCCATCACACAGGCAAGTTTCGCGTCTGAGACTGGAGCGCGTTCAGACAGACGTGGTGTAGGTGAGAAGCTTCCTGTCTGAAAGCTTCAGTTACGCCGTCGAAAAGGCCGTCCTCCGGAGTCACGCACTTAAAACGCCTCGTATATTAGCCCTTCGGCCCGCATTCCTCTGCACGGGTTATATCTCTCCCCCCTCAGAATGATTTAATGTGCCGGTCTGTGTTTCCTATTAATTCCAGAGCTCAGGATGCCCATGTGCTAGGGACATTTCTCAGTGCCACGAGTGCCGAGAGGCTTCTGCGGACGTTCGGCGTGGCTCGCTCTCATTATTTATCTCAAGTGGAGCTCCCGCTGAGTGAAGGCAAAGCCTCAAAAGCCAACAAGACACGGCAAAGAAAAGTAAACACTCACTTTGAGCGATTTCACGTGGCGCTCGGCTGAAAGGAGGGGATCGGAGGCTTCCTGGGTTTTCCGTTCAGCCACGCAAACCCCATCTGAGAAGAATCCCAACCATTTCCTCTTGCTCTCTTTCTTTTTTTCCCCCTATCTGTCCCTTGTGTTCTGAAGAGTTTCTGGTCCACACAACTCTGGTTTGGTTTGAACAGGCCCTCCTTTGCTGATCTCAGATCAGGTTTTTAACTTGCAGGTTGTTGTGGCAGATTGATGGGTTTCTGATATAACAGCATTTTGATATTGCATGCGTTTAATTTTTTATCAACATTATCTTACTTCACTGATTGCTTTGTAGTTACCGGTAGTCATAATCCATTGAAATAAAATTGATGAAATAACCGTCTTTGTGTTACATTAATAAGTAGACCTTATTCACAAGATATGTTGGCTCCTTTAAAAAAACAAAAAAAACCCACAACAAATAAAAGCACATTTGTCATTGCTCTGTTTGCCCGTTTGCCGTGTGTGTGTGTGAATATTGATGCAAGTGGGAAACTTATTTACACTTAAAATAAAGCAAAAATCTTATTTTTTTTGTGATAAAGATCCATTAACTCTAACTGCTGTTACATTGCTTTTGTTCTCTTATCCAATTCCTTATTACACCCAAAACTCTCTAAAGATTTCTTCAGGAATCCTGCATCAAGACTTGTTTAACCTACTGCTTTTTTATACTTTTTTGCATTTTCTATAACATTTAGAGTCCTGCTATAATATCGTCCTGAGACAAGTCTGAAAAATCATTGGACATTTGATAAGAAGCTGCAAAACTTTATGTTTACAGCTTTGATCCAAAGCGAATTCTGTTCCCTAACTACAGGGGACAGTCTCCCTGGAGCAACTTGGGGTTAAGGCTCTTGCTTAGGAACGATGAAGGTAGGATTCAAACCCCTGACCTCTTGGTCCAGAGGCAAGTATCCTACCCACTACGCCACCAGCACCGTGCTGGCGCCACTGTTGCTTCTCCAGGAGCTGCTTGGATTTTCTTAAATGCCCTTTGACAGACATTTCTATACACCATGTTTCTAATGACTGATGCTTGTGGCTCCTTGTTGAAGTAGAGTGGATTAACCTAGAGGACTGAGACAGTGGCTGTCTGGATAGAGCCTTCCATTCCTAACAGTCAATCTAGTGTCATGTTAGTTAGACTGGAGAGGGAAGGCCTAAGGAAGACGACTGCAGCTGCATTCCTAAGCCAGGGGGAGAGCGAAGAGTTTTGTTTTTAAAGGGAATCATGGCCAGTTGTTGACAGATGCCACCGTTCCATTATCTATTTTGATAAAGCACACCAGATAAGCCACTTTCCATTTGAGCACTCTCATGATATAAAACATATTTCAGGGATTTAGCTGTTCTGAGTCAGAGACCAACCTTTTTATATATTTATGTTTCAGTCAAAACAGCCATTAAGTGCTCATTTTTCAGCATCAGGGAAAGGCAGGAAAGTATTTCACAGAAAAGAACTAAATTCAGTTCAGGAAACTTTTTCATTTGCATGGATATGTTTCTAAGCTCCTTGTAAATACCTCCAGGGTCTCTGGCTGCGTTTCTCCTTCTTACCATGGTAGTAATCCCCTTTACAGATTTACACTTAACAGTAACTCCACATCTCTTCATTTGAGTGCACTATTAGCAGCATTCTCTGAAACAGGCTTTTTAAAAGGCTACACATCGTATCTTGGCCCACAGTGTTCATCTTCTCACACAATTGATCTGAATCGAGCGAGGCCTTGATTTTTTTCTCTCTATTAAAGCTTTAGGCACTGTTTATCCATTAAGAATGTTTGTTTCACTTATCTTTCATTGACTTTCCTCTCCCATAAACAAGTATCTTGTAATATACTTGTACATAATGGCCTTTTGATTGGAAATGAAATCAATTACTGCAGTGGGCTGGCATCCCAGTCCCTGCCTCGCCCCTGTTGGCCCCAGGATAGGATCCAGGTGCTCGCGACCCTAGTAAGGATTATGCAGTTACAGAAAATAAATGAATGGAATTTAAGAGATTATGAATTCTGTACCACACCTGAATGAGATAATGTATTTTACTCATAAAGTTGAAAGTATCTAGCCACTTAATAAGAGTCAGGAGGGAGTGGAAAACCAGAAGAAAACCAACATAATTCTTCTTTGTGTTAAAGCGATGTCCTAGTCTGCGATCAGATAAGGCATTACCCTTGTTTCTACTGTGAAATCACATTAACCCCTGAGCATGTGTTGATGTGTAGACATCTTCCTCCATGTGTTTACAGATGGTCAGAAGCGGAAGAAGTCACTACGGAGGAAGTTGGACTCTTTGGCCAAAGAGAAGAATAAAGACAAAGGTAACATGGGCATGGGCTCTCTTTATTTGACCTTTTTCTATGCTAAAAATGTCACCTGTTCTTGTTTTCTGTCTCACAAATGATCTGTTAACCTCCCAATTTTGTCCTGTCCAATTCCACATGCTAGCTAAATATCACACAATACCAGCAGCACTAGGAGTGTGGAGTCTAGTCATGCCCCAGTCATTGGACAGCTCAACATGCTTGGAGGAGAACACAAACGGCCAATTCCGTTACATTATTTTAAAGGGTGATGGGGCACAGGGAAGGTCATTCTATGCACCCATCGAGAAAAAGTAGGCAAAGGAGCTATATAGCCAGACCACACTCAACGGTACCTCAGTGGTGCCATTTGCTGTCCTGGGATTCATACCCATGCCCTTTTGAACTTCTTGCACTTGCTAACCCAGTTCTAGGGCTGATATTTAGACAGCTGCACTGCCTAGAAACTACATTTAATAAATATGAATATATAAGTTACATGGAAGTCATTATATCATTATTGTGATTTAATCAAACATTAAGAAGTGCCTGATCTGAGCTGCACTATAAGTCACAGTTCGTGCTTTTATGTAGTGAAATGAAACATGGTAACATGCAGAATACTTAGTAAAGGGGCCAAATTCTCAGAATGGAAAGTAGTTAAAAAGATTTAATGCAGTTGAGTACTTACATTATTGCAAAAACTCCAGTCCCAGTGTCTCTCTGAACTCCTCCAGGAGCCGGCTATTAGTAAAGCAGCATGTACTGCAGTGAAGAGTTTACTGACAGGTCATCAGCAGGCCTGTGGAACCGCCATCTCCCACAGAAGTGCATCAGTTTGTTTTACCCCTCCAGTGATTCCGATCATTTTTCCAGACCAATGAGTTTCACGAGAGACAGGGCATCTATCACTGCGTCAAACTTAAGGTGTAATATGTGGACCGCACTAAAAGGAAAGAAAAGAAGAAAAAAAAAACGTGGGCAGGGGGTGAAGATGCATTTAGTACTGCGATATATTTAGAAAAGTGTAAAGCTCTCCTTGTATGGGGACGCAGTCAAGATCTAGTTGGTCCCAGACGGCATATTTGGCACGGCGTCTCAGTTTTGAGGGAAAAGAATTAAAACGGCAGGAAAGCTACTGTGTCCCACGGCTCAGCCAGAGTGTTGTGTCTGGCTGGTATTGAGTTTACAAGGAGAGAACACGTTAACATATTGAAGCCATAGCCTTGCCTCTTTGATGCCTGTAGGTTACTGTGCAATAGTCCATTTAATGTTGTTTCTTTTGGTTATTATATGCTCTCAGGGACAAGAGAAATCACTGTTGTTCTTGTAACTAATCTTGAAATTGGATTTTTTTAAGCTTTAAGGGCAGGTTTAGGGGAAGAAAATGAAAGAAATATGGGAACAAATTGATTTTTTCCCAAAGCAGATAAGACACTTGCTTATGTAGTTTGGAGAGAAAAGACTAGCGTGTGTGCAAGCAATGGAAGTTTACAAGTGAAAACTCTGCACTCGATACTTGCTTGAATGACTTCCGACACGGCATTGCTGTTTACATGACGTTATTTGGCTCTCAACATTTCTTGTTGGCTTAAAGCAACTTCTTCACTCTGCTCTGAGTCAGAGACAGCATTTTGTTTTTGTTGTTTAAACAAACCATCACCAGCCATTTAGTGTCATTTCGTGACGCTAACTGACGATTCCTTATGTTGAATTTGCAATGGGCAACATGCCACCTTCCCTCAGCCTTAGAAATATCTAGTCTTAACGGGCACTTAGTGTAGAAACAACTATAAAACATTAAAGTCTGGCATGGGAACTATGCTTAAAGCACAGAGCGGAGCCAGAATTGTTCATTTTTACACACCAGCACTGCAGATTTCCTTCATGCACATGTTTACTTTTACTGTTTTTTGCATACTGTAGTAATCTTTTCCCTCGCCCAAGAGGTTCCTTTAATTACACATGGCTGTATATGGGAACATTCAAAACCCACAGCTCCTTTGAAATGTTCTGCCTTATTTGAGTTGCACCCCCAACACACACTTTCTCCCAGCATGCCTGATTTCTCTCAAACGCTGGTTGGTCGGGGCTGCTGACAGCGGACAGCATATAGCCTTTGATCTAGCCGACTGACGATATACCATTTTTGCTGGCCAGCTGTTCATACTAGCACACGATGAAATGCACACGTACACTGTATGCACAGCACATTTAATATGGAATGCTTGAGGGTTTGCAGAAATGTCTGTGTGCAGCCTTGCATCTCCTTCTAGAAAGATGCTTGCTGAAATTAGCCTTGCATGTGCATTAATACTAGACTAGTAAGTAAGTATAAAGTTGACAACAAGGTGGAATTCAGTGCTGAATGAATTCTGAGGTGGTTTAGATGGTCAACCAAAATGTACCTGGCGACTCGGTGGTTAAGGAGTTGCCCCTGTGATCGGAAGGCGGCAGGATAAATTCCCAGGACTGCCGATGGCACCACTCAGGTACCCTTGAGCATAGCACCGGGCCTTGTTGTGGGTTGCCCACTTGGTGAATGGGTTAAATGCAGTACAGCTTCCCAGTACAGCTTCCCACTTGGGATCATACACAACACGATGAGTAACAGAGAGTCCGACTTGCATATTAATAGACATTTCGTATATTCCTGTTCATCCTGTGACAAAATGTTTCCTTACACTTCACTTCTACCTCACACATAAGAATTTGAGTGCGGGCCGTGCAAAACATGGGAGGATCGCATAATACAATGGTTGGAGATCTTACAAGTGCGGCTGATTATGTGTTCCACTCGATGTTTGAGCAAGTCCTGAAGAACTTCTAGCATTGTGAGTGCATATTGTGTTGGACACGTCTTGCACCCTGCCTGTGCTCGTATGTCTTATGAGTACATAAACATAGACTGTCTTTATTTTTAAGGATCCGAACAATGCTTTTTCAAATGGCTGCTCTCTTAATGTTAACTGCGCGCCCAAGAGAAGGCACATGGCCCAGTGAATGTGGGTGGGGCTCAAACTAGAGGAACTCTTTGTTGCAATATAAAAAATGGACAAAAATATAAAGGATGACTGAAACAAATTTTTCTACACTCTGTTGCAGACAAACACAAATGTGTTACAGATCGATCTGTAGAATCGGTACTTTTTTACCATTTGTTAGAATAGGTTATACATGGGGAAAACATATATATTAAATTGCACCATTTATCATGTTATCGCCGCTGATAATTGTGATTTATGATTATTTCGCTTTTTTATTATTTCCAGGTGCTGGCTTGGAGCAACCCTGATGTGAGCATGTGCTGATTTTCTTTTCTTTTCCGTTCAGAGAATGCACCCCAGGCCTTTGGCATCTCTCTTTCACAAGTGATCGCCAACGACCGGACGCACAGACAGCGTCAGGAGGGTCAGCGGCTGGATCCCGTTCCCCGGGAGGAGCACAAAGACTCCACCGACCTCGTCTCCTCCATCCTGCAGTTTGCCACCAAGCGGCCCATCAAGGAGCTCTCCAGCAGCAACTCATCACTCAGCTCCACCTCGGAGACAGCTAATGAGTCCACCTCGCCCAACACACCAGAGGCAGCACCCCGTGCACGCAGGAGGGTAGGGGACTGGTCCCTTTTTGAAAGAAAGTGTTGTTCATTGCTCTATTAAGTTTCATTTGATGTTGTGTAATGCACCAATAACATCTGCATAGAAAAAGTACCATATTAGCATGATCCCACATTTGTTTTTCACTTTCAGCATGGAGTTTTTGGGATCATACTCAACATGATGAGCTGCATTACTGACAGAGAGTTCGACTTGCATATTAAAAGACATGTGGCTTCTGAGCACGTATAGGAGAGTAAAACAAAAGTGCCTGAAGTCTTGAATCTTCTCACTGTAGTGTTCTTCCATAACATCAATAGTATAATTTCGAATACCTTAGAAGTCATCGTATTAATAAAATCTGATTTCAACAAATATAAATGTAGTATTAAACCAGTGTTTGTTATTGCACATTCTCGCCGTTTGCTGCTCTTTCTTTTGGCATGCCGCTACTCAGCCCTTCTCCGGACCCCCTCCTTCTGCAGGGTTTTCCCTCCCACACTGTTTAAAATTCTAGTAGTGGTTATTAGTACACTATTTTTAAATTACAATAATGTGACACACGAACAGAACACAAAGCTTAGAATAAAAGCTCGAGCATCAAGAGAACCCGGGAGTTTCTTTAAGAGGAAATATTTTGATGTCTTGACGACAGTTTACCATTTGTTGCACTGTCGGCACAGATCTGTGCTGCTTATGTTCTAAGGGTTAAACGCAAATCTCTCTGTAACCTTGGCGAATGATCAATGCAAATTGTTCGGCAGGGCGGCATGTCAGTGGACTCCATCACCGACCTGGACGATAACCAGTCTCGTCTGCTGGAGGCACTGCAGCTCTCCCTGCCAGCCGAAACGCCGAGCAAGAAGGAGAAGCATCGGGATAAGCGGCTGAGTCTAAACCCCATCTATAGGCAGGTGCCTCGCGTGGTGGACAGCTGCTGCCAGCATCTTGAGAAATATGGTATGTGTGGTAGAATTGGTGCAAAAAAAGTATTGTGGTCTGTTGGACAGGTACAGGAGGTTGAACTGTGCTTTTTTCCACCTAGGTCTGCAGACAGTCGGGATATTCAGAGTGGGCAGCTCAAAGAAAAGAGTGAGGCAGGTAGGAGTGTGAACACACCTCCCACTCCACACCACATGATGCATCATGAAGCGTCAGTGTTCCATTGCACAGTGTTGCTCATGCATTTTTATTGTAGTCCATGTGATTGAAATGGTAAATAAAATAATGCTGTGGAGGGTTGTATTCGAATTCACGTCGGATTCTACTAATTATAAGCAGGCTCAGCTCAGTGCTGTTTGAAATGATCAGCGCAGCCTTTTGTTCTTCTCGAGAGCTCTTGTCTTTGAGTAGTTACTCTGCTACTGAGAATCTTTGGGTGATGCTAGGCTTTCAGAATCTGGGTTTTATTGGATCCTTTCTGAAGTGGTTTTCCTTGAAGGGCTTGGATTGCTATCTTGCTCTCTTTTGTCTGATGTTTTGGATATCCATGGATCTGCATTGCATTAGAACATTCAGTGCTTCTGTTGTCTTTCTTTAAAAAAAGATGTTTTCTCGGAAAGCTTGTTGTCTTCCATGAGATGCTTGTTTTAGCCACACTGCAAAAATGAATATACTGTGTTCCCCTGCAAAGTTGAGAGTTTAGAGTTGTTCAGTTGTTCGTATATTTTCTTAGAACTGATCTTATAACCTTCGCATTTTTTAACATACCGTCTTGGCTGTTTCACTGAGTGGTCTTGTGTTCGTTTTGTTCTTCTGTATTTTTATTACTGTAAATTTAATTAAATAATTACTGTATTTACCTGTTTACACCAAAGAAAACACGCTTGCATTAATACAGTGGTGACACCTGTATTTATATTAAAGCGCTGTGGGAGACAGCAGTTCAGTGTACATTGTACAGTATGAATACAGGTTTACCATTAATTATAATTAAAGTGTTTTAGGACCATATTTGGGGGCATATTTAGGGTTAAGACTAGTGCTGCCCCCGACTAAAGATATTCCTAGTCGACTAACACTCCCGCATTTTAGCGATTAGTCGAATAATCGTTCGTTTA
>JBBMFX010000080.1:15703638-15724590 GCA_037832545.1 Rhabdalestes septentrionalis | reverse complement strand
GAATTTTATCATGTTCCACAAACCTGGCTCACCAGCATCTCAGCACAAAGCCTACTCAACTGAGGTTTTCAAACATAGTATTAATTTTTTTTTAAATGTCTAAAAGTCTTGTCTCGTTCTCGTGAACTCAGTCTTGTTGTCTCGTCTCATCTCGTGGGAAAAGCGTCTCCTCACACCCCTATTAAGAATACATTTTGACATGTACATTTGTCAGACCATTCGTTGGACCACTTTTGACAGGAACAACCACTGCATACCAAGAACACCCAACAATACCTCTGACTTTCGAGATGCTCTAACTTACTCATCAAATCATTTGGCCATTGTCAAAGTCACTCAGACCCTTACACCTGCCTAAAGTATACATTGACTTGCTATGTAATATAACGCCTTGACAGGTATCAGTGTGCTGGGGAAACGTTTCAGGAAAAAACAAACTAGACTTATAAAGAACATGAATGTCAATAAAGATCCTAAGCATCAAACATTTCCTTATATGAGGTCTCCTGAAACTACACAAAAAGGCCCTGACTTCAGGTCATGGTTAATGACAACTACACCATTCTGAAAAGAATAGAATATTCAGTGCACTGCTTCTAGCTGCAGTGTAATGTTAGCATACACAGGTGAATATAGAGGCACATCATTCAAATGGAAATTCTGTAGCAGGCGCGGTATGAGAGCTTCTAGAGAGTCTCTGTCATGTTGGAAATAAGGGAAGGAGAGGATATTGCTCTGAAATTTGAAAAGCATGGGAAAAAAATTTGATGTTTACAAATGTTCACTCGTGTGTTTTTGAAAACAGTTTTTTACTGTTGGTTCTGTATTTAACAAGCTCCATCCATGCATGCAGAGATGCGATGCGCAGATGTTCAAGTGCAGCCTATTGCACTCAGGAGAGTGAGCAAGAGAGAGATAGAGAGAGAGAGAGAGAGAAAGTGTGTGAGAGAGAGAGAGGGAGAGAGAGAGAATGAGGGAGAGAGAAAGAGAGAGTTAAAATGATCTAGCCCTAGAGATAAGTCTCACTGAATGTAACAGCAGCTGGGTCCTTTACCACCCTGAGTCCAGACTTTGTGTTACAAACCATCAGAAATGCAAATACTAATGTAATTCTGCTTCCATATTAGTTTTATACAGATTTATCTATTATTTCCTGCAAAAACAATTTAATTTAAACACCTCAAGATGCCAATTTTTGCAGCAGTCAATAAACAACAAATTCCATATTCCAATTAAACTCCACATGAATACACACATATTACACCATTAAAAAGAGATGAAAGAGACCACATAACATTTTCTATTCATCTGATAAAATATTGAGCACATGTCTAACAGGCAAGAAGAAAAGAAATGAGCACTGAGCCAATGAGAGTAAGGGAGGAAACTCAAAAGGGACGAGGTGGGAACAAATAGAACAACAACAATCAACGAACCGTCCAAATGCTGCACACACCTGGGAAAGGGAGGAGAGTCTAGTAGATATATGGCAACAGAAAGAGGTCTTGTATGATGTGGAGTCCATGACATAAACATTGTTGCAGACCAAGTACATCCCTTCATGGCAACGGCATCTCCTAATGGCAGTGGCCTCTTTCAGCCTGATAATGTTTGCTAAGAAATTGATTGAGGAAAATGTGAAAGAGTTCAAGAGTTGGCTTGGCCTCCAAATTCCCCAGACCTCAGTCTGATCAATCATCTGTAGGACACACTGGACAAACTAGACTGATCATGATCATGATTTACAAATTTTTGACCAAAAGTCTGACCAAAAGCTTGGTTAACACCTTTAAAACACTTCCTTGGTGGTTTATCTTTGTAATTTACCTTTTTTAAGTTCAGGTTGGTTTGCTGAAAGTGGAACTTCATTTTCAAGCCTCTTGCTTGCTTTCATGGTTAGTTTGTCCTTCTGCTTTTTTGTGAAACAGCTTGTTATGGTGTTGTCTCATCCTGTAACCTATGAACATGCTGTAATTACTCTAACAAATTCCAGATGTCTTTTGGTGGTGCTCCCCACATGTGCATGATGTACAGTATTATAACCGCTTGACAAACAGTTGTGGAGTGCAGTGAAAAAGCTTACAAGTAGAGGGTGAGGCAGAGTGTGTGTCATGAGGAGAAAAAGGCATATTGAAGTATGCACGGCTAATCTCAGAGAGCGGTGCAGCCAATAACTGTCCCAGCAAACCCTGGCCACCAAACACTCACACCCACACGTACTCACACCCACACGTCCACACATAATGCATAAATACTGAGGGGAAAAAAACATGAATACGGGTGCAGACAAGCTCCGAAAAGTCACAAATGCTTGGGAAAAACAAACACACATGCATGCGGACAAATGCACGCAGGCAAGAAAATGTACATGCATTTAAAGCTGAAATGCTCATGAATAAATAATAAATCAAGCTCAGAAATCAATTAAACCACAGAGCTTGCTTCAGAGATAACTAAGCCCACACAGAGCCCCAGGCTCCACCGTCACTGCCGTCACCATAGTATTTACAGACAGTTTTAGTGTGAGAGTCTCATTCCTTTATGGATGTTTAAAGAAAAAAAGGAAAAGTATATAAAAAAAATAACCCTTCACCGTTTCCCGGTTTAGGTGCTTTTCCAAAAACAACAAAAAAGTGCTAAGAACTGTTTAAGATTTCATGCAGTGCTGAGAGGCAGTGCATCTCGACTGAGTGCGATTGTTCAAATGGCCTAATGCCTTTTAAGAGTCAACCTTCTATTGTTCCAGATCTAGGCAGAGGCTCAGAAGCGCATAAATATATATTTTTATACATATATGGAAAATCAGAGCCCATTAAAAATACATGGAGGAAAGTGGATGCACTAGTGTTCCCCCTGTTGTCTAAAATTGGCCGAGCATTATCTGGCATTTGGTGAATTATTTAGCGGAGAACTTTTCTTTTAAAAGGAAATTAACTGAGTGCCGCACAGATCTGTGGGGATTAAATGGTGTCTCTTGGTAATTCTCTCTCTCTCTCTCTCTCTCTCTCTCTCCCTCCCTCTCTCTGTCTCTCTCTCTCTCCCTCTCTCTTTCTCTCTCTGCTCACAGCTGTGATTGCAGAAGTGCTGAAGGTCTGTGAAAGTCTGCGATTTGTGCAGTTTGACTCAAAGGTTGGCTTTCAGCTATGCAGTTCAATTAAGGACAATAATAAACTTTACCTACAACTCAGGCTTTACATCACTCTCAATTTTATGGAGGCAATTTATTTTTCAAGCAACAAACAGTTTTGGGTGCCCTTGGTTGAATGACATTTTCTGTAAATTCAAAACTCATCCTCTACCTTAAACACATGTACATATTGCATTTTCTGTTATTAATGTTATTATTTTATGCACTTTAACATAAAAAACAAACAAAAACAAACCCACCGAATTGTTATGATCCATAATTCAGCCCAAGTCACATTTAGTTTTTTATTCCAGCAAATAAACAGCAACTGTCAGGGGTGACCAACCTTTGCATAGTAAGAATGTTTTAACTGGTTAATACAACTATAAAACATACAGCCAGAATCTACCAGCACAGAAGTTTGTCATGTGCGATTATTCACTTTCTGTGACCCCCTTTAGTATAATACTGAATTTGACTAATTGACATTTAAAGAGATACAAGCAATAGCAAAAAAGTAATATGAATATGAATGACAAACCTGGTTGAGTATAACTGAATATAATATAGTTTAAAAGGTCCATGACCTTCCTCTTTCTTGCACTTTATACACTGACGTTCAATTATAACGTTAATGTAGGTCTGTGCATCACAGCATCATTTGTTTCCCACTGCAAATTTCCAATCCCTCTTTATTCATTAGCGTTAAACAGCTTGTTTTTGTTCCTGTCCTATTTAAGACTGACATGTAATGAGCTTCGCTCTGATTGACTGCCCTGCACTGTGCCTCATTTGAAAAGTCTGGACTGAAACACTCATTATAGCTTCAGGGTGAATGATAAGGGCTAAACTGCTATAGGCTGTACAGGCAGATTGTAAAAGTACATTCTGGACACACATCTCTTATTCCAACAAAATGAAAAAAATGGTGATTTCAGCCCTTTAATATTCAGAAAATTATTACAAAATATATGTGTCATAAATGATCTACAATGAACTGGCATGCTGCCCCGGATGTTTCTCTGCCTTTCGCTTTATGACCAATATGATAGACTTTAATACCACCTACAACCCTGATAAAGATAAGCAACTTAGATAATGAATGATAATGAATGAATGAATGAATGAATGAATGGTGTGCTGATTACAGGGCGGATGAAGGGCTGTGTTAGGAGCATTCAGCAGCTGAAAACAAATCAACACAATTTATTCCATTGTTGTAGCTTACGGCAAAAGGTGGATTGGACGGGACGTTTGACAAAACATTATTACACTATTGAAAAACATGGAATAGGTGGTTGGCCTTCATCCATCTGCCATCATAATGAAAACGCAATGTGGCAGTTAACAGATGATATCTGTAAGACAATCAATTTTACATGCCAGTAGGCCTTTTCCATGCACCAACTGAATGAACAGTAACCTGAATATGTAGATATGTGACTACTGATAAATACACAAATGGGACAAAGTCATGTGAACTTGAAAACAGTAATTATGTAAATGGGTAGAAGCAACAGCAGCATATTTCAGCCTAGGACAAGTTCACATAGCCTACAAGTCATTTAATATGTGCCGTGTGCCACTGAATCATGGCCCTCTCTGAAACAGATGGCTACTGTAAAACAGAGTTTAAAAAATGAAAATATATAAGACTAATAAATGGATCTATTTATGACCCACTTTTTGTTTAATGCTATGGAATTCACCACCAGACACACAAACCTTTCTAAGGTCAACATGTTACATCAGGTTAAAAAGTCCATAGACTACAATGTGTATGGTAAGTAGTATTACTCTTAAGGCCAAGCATCTGGTCATATATAGGGCGCATATGGGTCCCATAAAAAAAAGATCATACTAAATTCCGAAGGTTCTGCGAGTGTGCAGCTTCTTAACGCATCACTTCCTCCGACACCGCTGCTCTTCTGCACTTTGGGTTGCGCTGAAGATGTTCGAGTAACAGCCGAGAGTAAAAGGGGCAGTAAAGTTGTAGAAAAGAAAAAGAAAGCGGATAAATGAAAGTTGGAAATGGGGAAAGCAATACATAGACTGCAGAATGTATTGCAGATTAATGGAGCCTGCTGTCAGCCCACTGAGACACACATCAATGCACCACAGTTAAGGATGGTGTACAAAATGCTCTGTTTACAATATGTAAAAAAAAATTCAGCATCAGATTCAAAAATCTTTATTGATCCATTAAAAACTTCAAAGAACCCACAAAATGGAATACACTATGATACATACACAAATGCTGGGTATACATACTATAGATAAGTTTAATGGGTAACTATTGACACAAACGGTGGTTAGGAGTCTGTTTGTACACATAATAGCACAGTAGTATATAAGTAATACTAACATGAGTAGTGGTACTATAGCATGTGACACTTATACAATATTGCACATCATGAAATGAGATCGCAAGAAAACTGCATATGATAAGACTTCTGAACATAATAATATATTGCACATAATTATAATATTTTTGCACCCGATATAAAAATCTTTATTGTAGTGCAATTGTACAGAGTTCGATTACTTAACATAATAAGAAAATACACATAATAATAATTATATTTTACCAACCGATGAGAAAACGATACTGCACATAGTCGACTATTGCACATAATACAAAGATAATGATGCAAATAATGATAATAATTTCAACACAATAAGACCTTGCAGAGCAAAGTAGCCGCAGGTCATTGCCCAAAGTATTGTGCAGGTGTGTGACAGGGGGAGGAGTTGAAGAGTCTGATGGCATTTGGTGGAGTACTTTGTGTTCTTTAGGGCCGGCCTGGAAAACCTCTGTATTCTGTGGTCTAAGGAGCACAGCAGGAGAACAGACCTGCTCAGCATGGGGTGCGGCACATCTGATCCACAGCACTTTGAATTATTGCAGGCGCTCCCACAAATCAACTCGTCGGACTGATACCCCGTCTGACTCTCACCCACCGAACCAATGGCAATCCCTCCACAGACCCTGCTTACCCAAACACTCATCATCTCTCCACCGCGGCACACATCATCACACATCATCTCTCTCTGAACATCGCTTTAATTTCCTGTTCTCACCCACATTCCCGTACGCTGACCTTTCGGCCATCTGCACCACCGTAACGAACAAAAGATTGCTCTCAGACGATGCAGTCAGGCTGAAGTGGGTGGGGGGGGGCCTTCTAGGTTCACATTTAGCAGGCCTGGCATTCGAACCTAATGGAGAGGCTCAGATGTTTTTGTGGAGCATCCTCTGCCGCCCTTTGCCCCCGTAGTGGGAAAGTGACCCAGAGAGAGCCAAAGTGCTTGAATGGGGAAAACTGGCGCACTAAACTGCCAAGTGCCGACAAGATGATAATGACCTCTCTGCTTGAGGCCAGGCAAATGAGCTGCTGGCAATGTGGTAGAGTACACGGGGGACAGTGGAGACAGAGGGGCCATTTTTTCAGACTTGGAAGATGTCAGAACACTTCAAATGGTACAAACAAAAGTGAAAAGTAAGAAAAGAAGGAAAAATCCCAGAGTGGGACTTTTTAATGCAGCGAACATTGAGCTATATCCATTCATGCAGTAGCCAGACACGTGACCCAATGCTTTTACAAATAGACACCTTTTGAATTGCTCTTTTGTCAGCTTGTTACTTGGACATATATGGATTTTTAAGCTGGTACTGCTTTTGTTGTCTTTTCACCCCTGCTGTTTTTCTATACAGCCTGTGAGCTACACTTGTACTTGGTCAAGTTATTTTAAATTATGTATTTTGGCAGGATCTATGTGTGCTTTGCCCCAGACAGGCCTTTTCTCACATGCATCCTTTGCAAACCCAGATAAGGGCATGTGCTAAATTAGTAAATGTACTGAAAAGTTGCTATTGTGTAAGTTATTCGCAATATATTCCTAAAGGACACCAGCCTTTATTGCAGGTACAATACACAACGTTAAATAGGGCCGAAAAGTGGAACATTCATTGTTTTTGAGACTGGAAGTGTTGTAAAAATGCTTTTGTTCATGTAAACAATTTATTACAGTTTGATAAACTACAAATAAAAAGTCACAGTGAATGAACCCTTTTTTTTTTTTACCATAATAACAAGCTGTTACACAGTTATGGCTTCCAGTATTGGCAAGCAAAAGGAAGCATAAATAAAATTTGCTAACTGTGTTTGATGGTGTGATTTTAACCCAGATTTCTCTCCAGTTTAACTGTGTATAATTCAACCCTCCCGCTAGGACTACACCTCATGGAAGATAGAAAGCTGCAGATTTTTGTTCCAACCAAGCAGGAGGCACACCTGATTCAACCTCTGTAATCAGTCTTGGTTTTCCTTTACTCTGGTGTGGCCTTTTCTTGGTTGTAACGAAACCTGCGTCCACAGCGTCCCTTTCTGGACAGTTTTGAGACCCCTGCTCTGAAGCAACATCAATGAACACCTTAATGGCCAATAGTGTTAGATGAAGGGAGGGGGAGGGCCATCCTAGAGATCAGTAGTGCTGTAGCATCACCAGAGATCTCACTTGTGATCTTTTGTTTATTGAACAGGCACACTGGCCCCCAGTTCATTCTGACTGCAGTACAGGGACAATTCCATCATCTTTCTTCCCCCCAGCCCCTTAGAAATCGAACAGGAGCCCAGTAACGGCCCTTTGGTTCTTTTACACACATTGATCATCTGTAGCTTGTAAAGCTCAACAATTGATTGCTTTTAATTAGGTCTACAGCAGCAGATTGATCATGAAGGTGACTCCAGTACACTGGCTGTTTACAAGGTTCTGCATGACTAAACAATGGTTTGTGTTGTAAAGTAAAAGTCCTTGCTGATGTGTGAAAGCTGAGAAATAATGACTTTGTTTTAAATACAGGCTAAAACATACTGTTTAATGTTCTCATTATGAAGACTCTCATATGATACAGGCCAATTGTACTGAAAGACGTGGCTATTATACAGCTATCAAACCAGAACGTCGCTGCCTTTATACCTTGTTCAGCAAAGCGTCGCAGTTCATCACTGTGAGCACAGAAGACTGGCACTTCCTTTTGAAAACTGGAAGCTCTATAGACCTTGGTGTTTTTGCTGAGCCAGCTGAGGCTGAAAGGAACAAAGAGCACAGGGATGACTTTATAATTGTGTTGGTTTTACAGCAAGCCTGCTGGAGTTCTCGGCACATTTAATTAAATTACACCACCCTCCACAATCAAACCGCACACAGAAAAAAGAGGGACCCCGCTGTCAGGTTGCACAGAGAATCCAAATAAGGCTCTTCTTTGAGGGCATCTCCACAACTCCGAGCTTCTTAAATAAATCTGGTAGAGAATGAATTCCATTTTTTGGATTAATTACCCCCTAAGCTCTCGCATCGGATATGAGGAAAACGAGTACGAGGCGAAAAAGTCAGAGGTTCATTATCTCGCCCTCGCATTGTTGTTACTCTCCAGTAACTAGTGCAAAAGCATGCGCTGTGGTGGCTCGAATTAAATGAGTTCCATGTCTCTGCGGAAAAAAATGTCGAGCCAGTACGAATGTTTTTCCCCCAGCACCAATCTGCAACCTGCCGTGGCGCTCAGGCTCCTTCTTAAGGACGACTGCAAAGCCCTGCAATAGCTCTGCCAATTACGACCACATGATGGTGGTGATGATAACACAACAATGAGATTGCATTCCCCCTTAATCCCTACAATTACGCACAAGCTAACAGCCCACAGCTTGGCACTTTTCCCTAGCTTTGTTATTTCAAAACAGCACTGCTGCGGATCCCATGCTTATTCTTTCTCCAGGCATGGGGGTAATAGGAGTTGGTTTTGGAAAAAGAAAAAAATGCCACACCTCCCAGAACACAGTTTCCAGTTTTACAGAGGTTAGTGTTGCGATACTCCATTATATGATTGAAGCCCATCCTGTAGGTCTCAGAACAATGCCAGCAAATCTGCCCCTAACCCCCACCCCCCCACCCTCCACCCCCCGCACCCCACCCCACCACCACTCCCCCACACTCACTCTTTTGACATTTACAGCAGCTCTTCAGTTGGAAATAACAAGACATACATATGTGATATGTTGATGTTCTGGATGTTCACGTGATCTCATGTGTTTTTTCTAAATATGTTCTGTTCTATGCATTAGCATTAAAAAAAATGTCAGATACAACATACCATAACCTTTGCAAAGGGCAAATTTATGTTGATTACGCCCATATGTTTAATTCAGCACATGATAAGCGGCTGCACAAAAAAAAAATGCAATTGTAGCAGCAAAATCATTTGCTGTAATCAGAAAATGTAAGTTATTTTTCACATCTTCAAGAAAGTGGCTATTTTTTCAGGATAAATAAAGAAAGAACTATATTTCACCCCCTCTTTAAAAATAATGTGTGCTGAGAATTTTACTGTAACATTCGTAAAAAGCATGAAAAAGGGAAAATAGAAAGATAAACCAAACTGGTTTGTGTGATGATGGGAATAAGAGAGCTGAGATATTATGAGCTGTCATTGTTTCCACTGGCTGTGTTTGACTATTAGGGGTCAGACTGAGAGAATGCTGTAATGCAATGTGGTCCCACCAATGCAATAAGCCTGATCTGCCCCCTACTGCCTTCTGGGGCCCTCAAGGAATGTTTTCTCTTTCCAGGTCATTGCTCAGTGTAGGCTCTTTGCTACTGAACTAGCCCACTGCACACACAGGTTTTTTTTTTTTTTTACTCACAGCTAATTATGAAGCCGTCTGGAGGTCAGATAGAATGAGGTCATCATCAGCTGGCATAGTTCGGAGGCAGGCAGGGCAGCAATGGCATGCTCTCTGCAACCTTCTGCCCATGTCCGCTCTTGGGGGATGGCTGCGGGTGGTCCATGTGTAGTGGGGGTTGCAGATACTTGGAGTCAGTGCTGAAGCTATGTATGAGCACACAGTTCAGATTCACACGGGACACGAGAAAAAAATGATGTCAGTCATTTCAATGAAGAGACTCTTGCAATGAAAATACACCAAAGAAGGAGCTGAATTTTTCTGGCCTGAGATATAGAGATAAAGTGTGATGTCATTTTTGTGAGGGTTTGAGATATTTATTTATTAACCCCCAGAGCATGGCTGTAGATTTTTTCCACATTCGGTTTCCATGAGTAATTTATATGTAACTACAAAACTACATAGTAGCATTTATGATAAATTACATTTCCATCCACTTCCTGCTCTGCATTGTTTTAAGACAAAATTTCCAAATGGGGTAAAAACGCATTAAGCAGCATTTTTTTTTTTCCTCAAAGAAAGACTGTATTTACACAAATTCGAATCAAAGTGTCAAATTCAAATCCAAATGCAATTTCGGGGGGAGAGTCCTGAGGAGGCTCGGGGGGATAAAAGTGCTGGGGTCAATTTGAGATCAGTACATTTGTACATAAAATGATGGTTTAAAACGATAATTGTCAAAGAACTTATGTATTGTAAACCAGTAGAGCAACTGAAATGCCTGAAAAGCTGGAACACTACATGTCACTATGACTAAACGTGATGCCTTGCAGCTTATATAAGACGTTTGACCCTTGAATCATACTGAAACTAGGTCTGTAACTTAAGGCTTGATGTATTCACAGGGACTGTATGTTGAATGTATGCTTTGCAGTGACTCCAGGCCCAGTTTTGCTCCACTTTTCTTTGGTTTAATCTGTTTTATGGTAGTCGTTGATTTGTTTAGTTTCTTTTTAAATACTCGGATGAAAATACTGGTTGGGACAAGTCTATTTATTCGAAATCAGTGTAGAGGACATTTTAAGACAAACACAGTATTAACAGGGGTTTTGAAATGATTAGGGAGAGATTATTTTGTGGATGGAAAACTCAATTGATTCCAAAGACATTGATTCCAATGCATTCTTGCATATCCCCAAGGTTTTTTTTCTCTAGTCACTGTTTAGCACATTGTGAGACTGTATGGTGATGTCACATAATCTTCTATTTTGAGTTGTGTGCTGCTACCAACTCTTTTGTGTTACAAACTGTATTATCCAAAAGCTAATAAATGTAATTCATTTTTATAATAAGTTTAGAGATATATCTCAGGAGGCTGGAAAGTGATACTAATTTTTAAGAATGATATTTCAGCTGAACCTGAGCTCCACCCAGAGAAAAGAAGATATTCATTCTTTCCATGTGATCCCGGCTAGAAGATGAGAAAGCTTCAGCTCAGCCGTTGAGCCTGTGATCTGCAAGGGGTGATAATACTGAATTATGTATCTATAGATGGTATTAGGAATGATGCAACTGTCAGAGCTGAGACCATGAAAAGGGTTATATGAGGTTTGGACTGCCTTGTAAACTCCACTTGAGCAAATCAAAAGGGTATTTATTAGTGACCACATAAACTAAAGCATTGAAATCTTTCATAACATGCTTAAACAATAGCTTGTTTTAATTGCCTGTACATTAGAAGTCATTAAGAAGTCATTAAGGTTTTAAGAGATAAGAGATATGCATGCTTAAAACTTTTTATTCAGGATATTCAGGATTACATGCTCAATCACAAAAACCTTCATCCATGTATCCAAAAGGAAATACATGAGAATAGAAATGAGTGAAGCAACAAAGAGTCATGGACCACTGAATTAAAAGAGAAAAGGATTGTGACAGTTTAGCAAATGATAGCACTAAGGTCCTTTTAAATCACACACTGATGCAATATTGGATAAGGTTTTTGATCAGTATGTGCTGGATGATCTGGTCTTGGAAGAATACCTTGTTTAAAAGAGCCCATGATGTGTATCCTCTCTAGAATTCCAGGACATTTGCAAAGGAATATTACACTTCCCTCTGAATTATAGATACCACCATACTAAGCAAAGGCCATGACATCTTTGTTGTGTTTTGGAAGATAAAAACAAAGGATGTAATTTTTCCATAGGATTAGTTCTTTATAAATTCCAAGCGCTGTTATTTGTGATTGGAAAACATCAAAGACAAGTTTTTTTAATGATGTTTAAAAATGGAAGAGGTATCATATTTGGAGAATTGATGACTTGTGTAAAAGTATACTCGTAAACTGTCTTTGTGTGAGTTTTGTAATGATTGCATATCCTTTTTCAGCCCTAATATGTCTTCACATACTCCAGAACAATGCTTTAGATGGTTCTAAATTGTCTTTTTATCGGGATTGTGCTGGCTAGACAGGTAAGTCATTCTGCAGTACCAACACACAGAACATCTTGTCATAACAAATAAATGTGACCTATAAGCTAATAACAACAATATGCCTCAATAACAGTACATGCTAACTTCATACACCAAAAATAACCAAAGCCTGTAATGCTAAAGTTGGGTGCAGCTGCACAATCAATTTGTAATTCACCAATAACCTATGCAATTAATCTCTTTGTTATACATAATCATATAAATGTTAAAACATGACAATTTTAATGTAACTTTCTCATCACAAACCTGCCATCATATCAAATTTTTGAACTGCCCATGACAAGTTTGTCAATAAACAATGGCTAGTCTTACAACTTAGGTATGTACCTATGGAATTAAGCATTGTGAATTGTAGCTGATCCTCCTCACTATTCATGATGGCATAGTGCATTTACTCTGATAAGTTGGTGGCCTGGTGGTAAGAAGTTGCCCCTGAGTTTGGAAGGCTGTGGGGTTCAGAGGACCCTTGACATCGGAAGACTGTGGGGTTCAAACTCCAGGACTAGTGGCACCACTTATGTTCTCTTGAGTAAGGTACCATCCCCACAAACTGCTGCCCAGGTGCTGTGTTCCTGGCTGCCCACTGCTTCACGTGATGAATGGGACAAATACAGTGAAAGAATTTATTTTTGTGCTGTGCTGTGGTGGGGCCACTTCACTGTAACAATAAAAACGTCCACCTAATACTGAAGTTTTCTCTTGTCATACAGTTTGTCACACAGAGAAGTGAACACTACGAAACCGCTGAAGGTGTGCTGTAGTGTTCGGAACGTTAGCAGCAGATTCGTTCTGTCCTTTTATTTTATGAGGTGGGACCTCCATGTTCTGTTTTTAGCTTGTCCAGCGCATATCACAAAGGCTCGGTCAGACTGAGATCTAGGAAAATTGGAGGCCAAACTAACACTTCGACCTCTATGCCACATTCCTTAATCCTTTCCTAAGCTATTTTTGCAATGTGGCAGGGCGCATTATCCTGCTGAAAGAAGACACAGTCATTAGAGATTACTATTGCTATGAAGGGGCTTACTTGGTTTGTAATAATGTTTAGATAGGAGCTATGTGTCAAACAGCCACATGAATGCCAGGACACAAAGTTTCCTTTAAGAACATTGCCAAGAGCATCACACTGCCGGCGGGCTTTCTTTCCTCAGTGCATCCAGTTCCCATCTTTTTTTACCAGAAAAGGAATGTCTACATCAGGCCACCTGCTTCCTTTGCTCTGTATTCCGGGTTCTCTGTGTCCATTGTAGCTGCTTTCTGTGGTGGACAGGTGTATGGGGCATGGGCACTTTGACCTTTAACCTTAACAAAAACAGCAAACTGTGACACACTGTGTGTTCAAACTGTGAGACAGCAAACTGGGAGACACGCGTTGTGTCAGCGTCAGCACTAGCTAACATGGCTAACTCAAAGACAAGAACAATGTAGAATGTAAAATAAATAGATGTTGTTAATAAATTAAATACAAAACTCATTATACTGTATAACATTATAAACAAATGTATAAACAAATGTTGGGATAAATAATATAAATAAGCAAGTTCAGTGAATTACTAGTAAAGCAAATGGTGGTTAGGAATATTACAAATACCAATTTTATTTGTTACATGCATAGTCATAAGAGTACAACACACAGTGAAATTGTTCCTCTGCATTTAACCCATTCACTAATTGAAGCAGGGGGCTGCGGTCAGTGAGGTGGAGCTGTACCTTGCTCAAGGGCACCTCAGCGGTGACACTAGCAGTTGGGATTTGAACCCCAATTCTCTTATTGCAGGGCCAACCCCCCCAATCCCTAGGCCATCCAGCTGCCCATATTATACCGCATTTAACACAGATCAGTAGTAAATGACTAATATTGTCATAAGCAGTCATAAGGGAGTAACACGTTACAAAAGTAACTAATTACTGTAATCCATTGCTTTTTGCTGTAACGCGGTATTGTAAGGCATTACAGAACAAAAATTGGTCATATTTTACTTGGTACAAATGTCAGTAATGTGCGTTACAATGTATTTTTAAACCGGAAAGAAGTTTTCTATTCTCCTTCATAAAAAATCACCAAAATCACTGCAAGATCAGCAGAGGAGAAATGTCCATGCAAAATGTTTCACTTCTTGTAGTCAGACAGAGAGAAGAGTAGTGTGACGTCCTCTTTTTCCCGGACATGTCTTGTTTTTGAGTCTTGTGTCCAACATCCGGCTGGAGATTTAGAATCCTTTGGGATTTTGAGCTGCCTGAACATTCGTCACCTTACGGGCATCTCTCAGAACCTAAAAGCCCAGAACGGCCGTCGGCCCGAGATGCGCATTACACATCTATTTACACATCAGATTAAATGCTTACAATTTCTGCTGCTTATATCACATTGTAACACGACAATCAATGTTATTCACTTCACCTGTCAGTGGTTGTAATGTTGTGGCTGATCAGTTTGTGCCCTCCTTCACTCTTAGGTAGGTTCACCACAGCTTCAGTTTATAATTAGTGTAATTTAATGAGAAATGCCCTAGGTGCGGGAAGGCTATTTTTATAGACTGAACCTA
Source organism: Rhabdalestes septentrionalis (assembly GCA_037832545.1). Taxonomy (NCBI): domain Eukaryota; kingdom Metazoa; phylum Chordata; class Actinopteri; order Characiformes; family Alestidae; genus Rhabdalestes; species Rhabdalestes septentrionalis. The sequence continues at coordinate 15,709,741 of JBBMFX010000080.1, read as the reverse complement.
TTTTCAAAGCCACTGTCTGATTAATGATGACTAAAAACATCATCTTTCATTTCATATTTGAATTATTTGGTCCCCACACTTAAAGCTGTTTCAGTATATTAGTGCTTTTAATTTACAACACAGTAAAACAACAGAAACCGAACAAAAAGGACCAATGGGGTTGTTAAAGTACAAAAATGTCAACATTGAATACATGGTTGACTCAAAAGGAACACGTTTACACTAAAGTAGATTAAAGAAATGCATTCTGACTGAAAAAGAATTCTATTCCAACAAAAGTGAATAAATTACACATTTCAGCTCCTTTAGCAGTGGGAGTTTATGTTCAGGGACGGAAGTGCACATGTGCTGGCTCTGTTTGAATTACATTTGTACATAAATCACTTTTCTCATCAGAGTGAAACAATCATTGATCATTCCTTACCTACTCCTTAAAGAAAGACTCAGGTGTGGTTAAACGGAGTGTGTTAAAATCTCAAGAAATTGTAACATGGGTTTTTTAATCCTGCAGGAAACACACCTTCAGTTTAAGATCAAATGGAGAACTAGCACAGAGACTGTGTATGGTTACAATGGCTGGCAGTACCGGTGGGTAGACCACATATGTATTCTCCCCCAAGATTAAGGCTGCATCCAGGAGCCCTAAAAACTACTGAACGTCTTCATCGTGACATCACTGCATTCCCTAAGGACAAACAAAGAAGAATCTGACAATGCTTTCAAATTCTGTTTCATTAATGTTTATATTTACACTGTGTTCTGTGTATTTTTTCACAAAACAAAAACCAGAAAGAAATAGCCGAGTCCAGAAGTAATCAGGCAGACAGTGTGTAGCATATTAGAGTATGGAGTGTGGTGTAGCGTGGTTGGAGTATTACAGGTGTGCTCTTGAGCACACATGGTGACATGGCTCAGTTCATCAATAGACAACATCAAATGTGATGAGACTTAATTAGTTGAGTTGCCCTGTTTTCTAAATAACTCTTCCAGGGTTGGAGATAAGCAATTGGAAAGGAGGAGGAAAACAGCCACACTGGCAAATGTTTCTGGATGCAGGCTGATTACAGCAGAGATTATCTCTAATCATTACAATTGTCTTGCTTCAGCTGCAACTGAGTCAATATATTTTCATTGCCTCCAACACAAGAAAACAATCTTATCACTTGTTTAATTATAAACCATGATCAGTCCATCTTACCCAAGAGGGTCAAGGGACTCAATTCACACAGATGACTTACATCTATTCATGATGCAATTAAACTAGAAATGTACGAAGCTAAAGGAAATTTTTACAGACTGCACAAGAGTTCAAAGTGCACCTTGGTCACCTTTCAAAGAAAATACCAAAAAAATAGAGATTCATTTTTACAATGTTGAATAAACTAATTAGGAATCAGACAGCAATTAAGGCCCAGCTCTTGACTGGTCTGTATTAATGACTTTAAAACTTTTGTAGGGGCAATGACATTTAAAAATAATGGATAAAAAGTTTAATATGAATCACCAAGCTAAGTAAATCCTGCTACAGCGCAACCCAACTGACTCTTTTCTTCATTGCACGTTAACACTAGACTGCTAGAGCATTGTCTATGACCTCATGCCACTGCCTGGACCACCGTCACCGCAGTACTGTAATCTACAGTGGTTTGCAAAAGTATTAAAAACATAACTTCCCTCAACCAAACTGTCTACCAACAGTAAAAAGATACAAATAAAACCCTGAAAATAGGCTGATTGTATGAGTATTCAAATCAATGTGCCTTGTAAGTGCCAGGTATATATAATTACCAAATTAAATCACAAATGACACAAAGGTGACACTTCTGTGACCTTAAGTAAATGTCATTAGGTACTACTAGTGATGCCTTAAATGAGGTTGTCTCTCTGGATTTGAAAAGCCCACTCTGTAAAGGACATTTTCTTTGTTGGAAAATCAAAGCAAATGAAGACAAAGAAGCATTCTGGCAATGTGAAAAATAAAACAACTGAAATGCACAAGACAGGAAATCCCTACAAACATATTCAAAGAGTCCGAGTCTGCTTGTTTCTTCTATTTCTCATGATCAATGCTATTGTATTGATCATAAGAAATAGAAGAAATGGAATGGAAATCCAACCATCACTCTCAGAGATCTGCAGTTGACTGAAACTGGAGTAAAGGTGCATGGGTCTACAATTTCAAGAGCTCTCTGTAGTAGACCTCTAGGAGAGCGTAGCAAGAATGAAGCCATTCCTTTAGAAGAAATGCAGAAAACATGAGAAATACCCACACAAGATAGACAGTTTTCTTGTAAGAAAAGACCAAAATAGACCTTTTCGGCCATAACATCATCCTTATCTTAAGAAAGACAACACCTATGGTAAAATGTGGTGGTGGCAGCATCATGCTATGGGAATGCTTTTCATCTGAAGAGACTGGGAATATTTTCAGAGCTGAAAAACTGCACAGAATTGCTGGAGATTATTTCTGCTACACACCTTCAGCTTGGGTGCCACCTCCAGTGGCACCATCCCACTGACCTAGAGGAACTCTATATCTTATGCCAAGAAGAATAGAGACAATTCACACCTGACAAATGTGCAAAAAACAATTACATACTTACCCAAAATAATTAGAGCTGTTATAGCAGTAAAAGCTATCTCCACAAGGTAGTAATATGTAGGGGCTGAATACTTATGCAAACCTAAAAAAAACACACATTTGATTTTACTTTTTTAGGTCAGTGGACAGATTTTTTTAACCTTACTTCACATTACAAAATCTGAAAGGAAAAATATGTGTACAAATCATTTGCAACCCAGACAACTACAATGACTTTCAAGGGGGTTGAATACATTTACAAGCCACTGCGTGACACTAGCTCAAGATACCTTGGTGTTGTCTCCCCTGGGATCTGTCACTCAGACATATGCTTGATTGCTTTTTGTAGGCATGTGTGTGACACTTATCTTCCTGTCACAATGATTACCAGCCTCCAGTGTCACCTGATGCTCCCATTTCTCGTGTCTGTTCCTGAACATTCCAGGGTTTTTTAACAAGGTATCTGGGTTGCCTAAATACTGCGTTCTCTATTAACTGCCACATTTACCATCATCCTGCTGTCACTTTAGACTTATTTTATAGGTCCTTGATCCAGTCTAATTCCTTATATTTAATCCCATCCAAACATTTCTGCATACAAATTCACTATCTAATAACACAGAAGAAAATATGTTCGTTATCCTCTTCTTATTCCTGGCCTACGACAGGCATGGAGGAAGATATTGTCAAGGCTGCTTTGCTACAATGTGTATTGTGAAACTCATCCAAACTTCTTTTAAAAGTCCTTTCCCTTGGCCTACCAAATGCATAATTATACATTTCATTTGTATATTTCTAGTTAGCAATTTTTAGCGCTTCTCTGTGCTTTTGTTATGCACCCACTATTTTCAAAGGGTTTTGCACATGCATAAGAAACAATAATACATATTCATTTCTTTGAGTCACACAGTAGTAATTGTCTGTATGTCTTGGTTTGAGGGGAAGCTTACAAACATTTTTAATTACTATCAAGAAATGTGAAACTACATCCTACAGAGTGGAAGAAAATGAGAGTGGGTCATTATGAGGTTTACAAAAACATTGTCATGTAAGAATGAATGGGGCTTTCTGTGTGCAAACATCCTGTCTCACGTTTCCCTTCCTGACAGGCTTCGTAATTAGATAACAATTCTTTTCAATTGTCTTAAATATGTCAATAACAGTGTTGTGAGCCTCCAGGTCTGGAAACCATGCCCGCCTCTGGAGTTGGGAAACCAACATAAACAAAAACAAAATAAAACAAAAACAAACAAACAAGAGAAACCCACAAACAAACAAAAAATAATAAAAGATTACTTGCATTTGTCTGCGTGTTTATTCTGTTTCAAGAGTTTAGCGAATTTCTCACTGTACATCACCACTGCTAAATTATAGTCATAAATAATGAACACTTTTTTCTAGTATGGTATTAATATTTGGGTGCATGACTTATTAATCTGAGGGCAAATAAGATTGCAGTAGCACATTCGCTCATTCAGAAATGACAGATATGCTGGGTAACACAAATTACCCGCATGCATTCACTGAGCTGATTAAGTACCTTTTTCAAAAAGTAAAATGTGCATAAAACACCTTTTTACTGATGTTTATTTTTTGTGGAAGTTTTACAAAATAGCGTTTCAGCTTTTTGGTTATCTTTGATGTTACCTGCCCTTAACTGAGTATTGGTCATTAAAGTGAATGACCTCAATATCATGTTGAATTTGATTAGTTCTACTTGGTACAGCAATAAGTACCCTCAAATTCGTCAAATTCATTAATCACTGTTACATTAATCACTGTGTTTGTGAGTGTCTGTGTGTGGGTATGTGTGTGAGTGTGTTTTTGTTTTGCACAGAGTGAATCACGCACTGCAGTGCTGCTGGTGGTTTTAAACAGCACAGTGTCACTGCCTGGCTGAGAACTGAGAACAGTCACTAACGAAACGCATCCAGCCAACAGAACCCTAAACTCTGATGAAAGACTAGAAGCTGACACATGAAACAGACAAATGTAACACAGCTGGAATACAGTCCGTAATTGTAGAGACAGGGATACAAGGTAGGTGTCCGTAATCATCTATGAACCAATTAATGTGGCTATATATATATATATATATATTAGCACTGCTACTGATTTTTGTTTGTTATTTTACCCAGTATACTCCAGCCTTTTTGAATGAAACCAAAACAAGCAGTGAAGCTCAGATAGGCTACTGGTATCATTATCTACAGGCGCTTCCTTTCTTTGTCTTCAGATCCAAAAATGCATCGAATGAATGCATATGTCTGTGAAGCTTTTAGCGAGCTTTAAATGGCAGACAATTCAAAGTCCGTCAATATTGAGATAATGGGCATCTCAGCTGTGATAACTGTGGCACCAGACTATGCGACTATGCTCTCTTTTATTCATTGTGTAGAGTGACGGAAAGTTCTCCCCAGGAAACCCCATCTGTGTACAGAACAGTTGCATTAGTGTGCACCCCCCAGCCCACCAAGTTTCCCGCCCTTTTGTTTCAGAACAGAAGGAGACCAATGGGAACCGTGCCATGCTCCATTGAATTGGGTTCGAAGCCAGAAGAAGCTTAGCTTAGCGCCTTCACTCAAGTCTGCTTTTACGCTTGTCCGAACATCAAGCCAGGACAAGAGAAGGGAGGGGGGAGCGCTGAAGAGAGGAGGAGAGCAGGAGAGGGAGGGAGAAGGGGGAGAACCACACAGCAAGGCATCGTATCGGCTGTTCTGTGCTTTGAGTCATCTGTCAGATGCATGGCCGCATCTTTCTCGTGCATTGGCGGGTTTTGGTGGCTCCCTATTCTTCGGGTCTCAGCCTGTACTGCAGGTGTAGCATGTGAGTATAAACTTTTATTTGTCATGGGAGGCACCATGTGAGGCACCCTGGATGCAGCGCCCAGAGGATGCACCACTAGGCATTTAGAATCTTGCTCCACAATGTGGGGGGAAGTAGTGGGACAGAAACAGTCTCCACGTGCTACTGTGCATGCCCTGGACATGCGTGGCTTTCATTGTCCCTTTATGCGCTTATGCTGATCTGCATTGCGGTTCAATAACTTTCAATAGGAAATTTCTGGAGTTGCTCAAAGAATGTGAACAGCTTGTTTTAACCAATTATCTGCAGTCTTTTTGTTGGACTGCATCTAACTCTGTTATATTTGTAATGCTCTAAGTTTTGTAAGCATGATTCTTTGATTCTCTCTGATTCTCTGAGGTTTCATATTTCATTCAAGTTTGTAATTTCTAATTACACAATTGTTTTGATGATATTAGCACGTACTACAGTTTGAGAATTGCGCTGCCTTAGTGTGGAGGTTTAGATTTGCAGTTGATATTTTTGAGTAAGTAATTGCACAGTTAATGCAATGTCAGTGTTTGGACCTTAATATATAGTGCCCAGCATTTGAAGCGAATACAATCAAGCCTTATTACTATAGACTTCAAATGCAGAACTATTCATGTTGGAGGTAGATACTACATGTTTTGCTGCACTGGTTGCAGGAGATTTTTGTGATCTGACGTTATGTAAATT
>JBBMFX010000080.1:15688528-15703538 GCA_037832545.1 Rhabdalestes septentrionalis | reverse complement strand
CTGTAAACAGGCTGTGATCTTAAAATGGTGCTCGGGGATATAGGATGACACATTATGCTCATTTGTTTATGGTTGCCTGCTTGTCACATAGACGTTTCCTCAGAATCAGGACGACTACATTCTGACATTGCTGACTTGTATCCTATAGTCACGTCATTGCTGTTTTCTTCTTCCATTAATAAATGATGGCAGGGATGCCATGCCTAGGATATCTCACACATCTACACACACACTGCAGAGACTCAAAAAAGGACCACATCCCACTGAACAGCACATTCACATGAAATATTAAGGACATAATTTGGTAGACTCTGAATTAGATGAAAGATAATTGCATCTATAGTTGTACAAATAGACAATAGCGTTATTATCTTCAGATGCACTTGAAAGAACCTGAACACTCCCGGTCAAATGATTTTTATTTATATTGCATTGTCTCCAGAAATATATTCTGCATTAAAGCTTTGCAGTGCATTCTCAGTAAAGGACATGACATTAGAAAATTAACATGACAAATGTTCCAGGATGCCAAAAATATTCCTTTTAACGGTGTGTGGTGCTGCACTATATATCATTCTGCATTACCAAATGGTGAACTTTAGTACCACTATAAATTTTATTGTGCTTTAATTATAGTCTGGAATGATAGAAACAGTGGCCCATTATGATACAGGCCTCTCAGTGTAAGAGATCTTAGATTTCATTTGTTATATGATGTGTAAAATGCATCCTCTTAGATGAACATTTTTCTTTTTTGATGTTTACTAAATGTTGGCAAAATGCTTAATAAGCCAACAGAAGTGACAGAAAAGCAAATTTACATTGAGATGTAAAGGACTCAGTAAAAAGGCAGCAGAGTAATTTGCTTTCCATCCTTTTGCAAGAGGCAAAAAACTACTGTCCTTACATCATCTGCTAAATAAGAGGGTGTGGGCGTCTTTCTCTGGGCCGTGTCAGTGTTTAGGGGATCTTCATTTCACAAAACTCTAGTATCTTAGGGTTGGCTTGTATCAAAGTCTCACATACATGAGAATCAATACGAAGTGACAACCTGACCTTGTTCTTAAAGCTAAGCTGGGTCTGATGACAGGCCGTGCTGTTGGAGCAGATAGCAACATGGGCATTTCTCAAGATGACATGCTCAAGGGTAAAAGTTACTTTTTCGAGGTGGCAGCAGCCTGCGAGATATTCTTAGTTTACAAACAGCTGTGGAGCCTAAAAACAGAAAAGCCCATCCAGGCAAAATCACCCAGGCCCTTATGTCCTTGTGTAAGCAACCTGTGAGGGCAATTTGTTTGTTTGTCACTGAGAACGAAACCAAGAATATAAATGAAAGTGATGCTCGTGCTGCAGAAATTATAGATTGAGAAGCAAACACACTATTAAATATTAAATATACAGGGTATTTCTTTTTTGAGATGCATTTCCTTAATTTTCTCCTTATTTCCTTATTTGCTGAAGTATTCCATTTCTAGAAATAATGCTTTAAAAAACAAAGCTCTCTGTCAGTGTAAGACGTTTGAACCAAGTCCAAATTTTTCGAAATGAGAGGTATTGGCATATTGGCTGGATTCAAGTTTAATCCACCTGCCAAAGCTTCAGAACCAGAAACCTTTACTGACACTGAAGGAAACTGCGCGTTACGACTGCACAGCAACACAGAGACGCAGAGACAAGAACAAAAGTTTCAGTCTCTACAGAATAAACTCAGTATGAAATATCCTCCCCTGTGTGCACAACTGCTGGGTCATTAATATTATATACAAAAAAGTAATGTACAGTTAAGTGATTTACTAATAACACAAATGGTGGTGAGGAATATGTTATTGTACATAATAGAGATTAGTAGTGTATAAATAATTCTGAAATATGTAGTGAGCTTTCACATGCTAAGGCTATTGCACATAATAAAAAATTGCATGTAAATGTTTTAGCACTCGATAAGAAAAATGGCATGATATTGCACATGGCAGACTCCTGCATATTACTAAGGTTTTTAAGGACAAGAAATGACAGAGGAAAGCATGAAATTATGCAGTCCTGGGAGAGACAAGCACAGATTTGGAGTGAACTGTTCTTCCAGCTTCAGCTCTGTCTTACATAGCCCTAGTGTCCAGCGCCGTGGTTGGATACCAGGCCTTCTTCCCAGCACGATTTTGGCCTGTGTGTTAAGCATGCACTCTGATCTACTCACAATGAAACAGCCCTCTCCGTCCCGAAATGAAAGCTTCTCTTGTCCTACTGCTATGGCTACCCTGGCCTGGCAACGCTTCTGCAGCTTCCCTCACGATATTACTGCATTCCCCACATCAGTCAAAAACAGAGTCTACAATGAAAATGGAAAGTAATTTGTTTACTGAGGCTTTTCCCTCACTGGGGGTTTCTCCAGTCCCATTGAATGGGATCTTGAGTGCTCTCCAGTGGCTGGGCACACAAAGGGGCCTGGGAGTGACAGGTCCAATTCAAGGACTGTACGGTCAGGCGAACATGACTGTGCGGCATTTATTCATTCACTCCTGTCAGATTCTTTGCTGTTGTCTTTTTTTTTCTTTTTTTTTTTCTTTGCACCCTAGATGAAGTGCGGTCTTTTCACACACATCATTTCAGCTACAACGGCAGGCTTTGATAGACTTCACACATAAAGGCGAATTGACCCCAGTGCCCATCATTTGATAGTGATCACGCTGGGCCATTTATGAGAGGACTTTCAGTTATGCAGAATGGAAAAGAGCTTTTGTTATCTAAGGATTTAAGGAATGTTTGTTCTGCTGGACTGGATGATCCTGACAGGATTAAAGCCAAGTCTTTGGTGAAATTATAAAAATATTTGGTGTATTTACTTTCATATCAATCATATCTGATCTTGCTCCTACTGGAGTCCGCGGTATACAATAACAGTTTTGCGGAGCGTATGAAATATACAGATTCCATTTGCCTTGGCGTGAGAGAAAGAGAGAGTAGGCTGGTCTCTTCTGACTTCACAAGTCGTCTGTGGTCCAGCCTTATACATCAGTGCTGACAAATACACTAAACTATCTGTTTCTAATTAAAACTAACATCAGCATCGGTCTCGGTTGCTCTATATCTCGTCTGCTATGCTTAGCATTCTGGGTGACTCCCTAAGTGAGGCTCCGTCTTTATGTGCGCTCCAACAAAAGCAGACAAAAGGTAGGACTGTGTCCTGCCAATATTTGTCTCCTGATAAATCATGCACTAACTGGATGTTATGTCGGTGCATCCAAATCATTGACATGTTTTCCAACCGCGGTCAGACTGAAGCCCATTAGGCAGATGTCCTCAAAACAGATGGTCAGTTAAGCTCGTCTCTCTGTTGTCTTCTAGGGATCAAGTGGACCCATAGAGATTCATATTGGGAAATGAAAATGATACGGTGAGCAAAAGGTCTTTTGAAAGGGAGAGAGAGCAAGAGAGAGAGAGAGAGAGAGAGAGAGAGATCAAGCGAGAGCAAGAGAGAGAGAGAGAGAGAGAGAGAGAGAGAGAGAGAGAGAGAGAGATCAAGCGAGAGCAAGAGAGAGAGCAGAGTTAATGGAATAGCGAGAGCAGGTGCATTATAAATTGGTTAAAGCCATCCAGCACTCTGAAGAAAAAAGTGCTAAAAAACAAATTAAGCTATCACATTAGGGAACCAATGCAATACTTCAGTTGTAATGTGTAGGTTACACTGTTTTAACCCGTAAAACCCAAGCAGCATGGATCCGCTAACAAATGGTAAATTGTCATCATACGGTGAAACAACTGCTCATATGTAAGTTTCCCTTATTTGTGTTGATGCCCCAGGTGTCAGACGTCATGCTGAGCTTTGTGTTCCTGTGTCAAGTACAACCAAAGTTATTGTAATTGAAAAAATGTGCAATAATAATAAGTGTTACTTGGGTTTTAAAACAGCATCAGAAGCAAAATAACACACAGAACAAACACGCCCATATTTCTTTGATATTAGAGCAAACAACAAGCCTGTAGGAGACCAAACTTTGGTTATACACCATGTTTTATTAGTTGAAATGAGATTTTACTATTACACTCTAAGGGTTAAAGTGTAAGAATGATAAAGTTCCCTTAAGACCACATCCTGAATACAACTAATGGCTTGGTTTATGCGGTTTTGTCGGGAATGCTAGGTGGATCCACTTTTTACTGATTCGAGATGTGAGGGGATGTAATAAATGACACACAAGTGCAAGAAACATCACTTAGGATAATGATAAATGGAAACTTTCCAAGGCATTTGAGATTGCCAAATTTGTCCTCCCTTTTTTTTTGCACAGTAAAAAAAACTGTAGCTGTCTTTTTTTTTTTTTCTGACAGTTTTACCTTCCCTTAAATGTATATCCAGGTCATGTCCAATGTATTGTTACTTCACAAAAACCTTAAACCTCCTGCATCAACAAGTAGTCAAAAATTCTGTTTCGGTTCACTCTATCCCCGATGTTCTATGCTCCCCCAGTGCCTGGTTCAACCAATCGAGTCGCTGGTAATCGATGTATGTTTTTATTTGTTTCTTAATGGTATTAGAGTGCCATTTGAATTCAGCCTCACGCTTCTTTTATCCTCCCTTTGGAATGCCATTATACTCCAGGAGCAACAAACTAATCTGAGTTCTGTCACCCTCCTAAGGCCTTTCGATTTGTGCTATTGACTAAGCATCCCGGGAACGTTCAATGATCAGGCTCAATGATGCAGGGCTAAGCAATCCTTGTAGGGTAACTTCATTACCATGCATGGCTGAACTCAGAACAGAGATACGCAATGCATACAGTGTCACTTCTTATTTGTAGGCTGATCTTACTTGCAAATGAAACCCTTTGTGCTGCAATCGGGCTTCAGATGTTCTGGCAAAAAAACAAACAAAAAAACAAATCCCAACACAACAGGATCAGTGAACTTTCCTGCCACTCTAACTCCAACCCAGCAGAGAAGAGACCGAAAAAAAAGGCTGTCGGGAATGGATAACATGGACTCAGTGTGTGACCTAAGGCAACAAATGTGTAATCAGCTTTAGATTTCTGCTCTCTGCATGGAAGCCGGTCCCTTTGTTTCAAAGTCACAGTAAGGGCGCTCTTGACTTTGGCCTTGCAGTGCCGTAGGGCTCCTGCACCAAGAAATCTAGAAAATTAAGCTGGAAGTATTGAATCTGCCAAGATTTCCTCAGACTGGGCAGGCAGGCACTGTGGGCCTGCCATAAAATGATTGTGGAAATTCGATGCAAAAGAAGTCTGTAACCATTCACTAACCATACTGTGGTCTGTGGTACTTGCCATAAGGAATGTATCCTTCCAAAACACCAAGAACCTGAAAGAGCCACATTCAGTTCAGAATAAAAAATACAGACATGTAAAGAGGTATGAGAAATTATACTTTCAGGGGTTGATAAGAATGTTTCATGGGTTGCTGCTATGTATTTTTCCAGAAATATTGTTTTCAGATCTACCAGAACAATATGACAATCACAGATAATAAATGCACTTGGTGCCTGTTTCATATGCTGCTTATTAGATGTTCTGGACTGCTTTGGCACCATGAAATACTGCCTCTTCCCCATACTGAAACGTACTTTTTATCTTCTTTCTCTGTTTCACATGGAACGAAATGAGCAACGTTCATTTGAGGGTGATCCTGAAGTTCAGAGATGCTCATCTCTGAAACATCATTCGCTCTCAATGGCTTCTGATTAGACCATCAAAAGCTCTTCCTCTGAACCCAACCACTAACCCCCCCAAAGAATGGCTCTAATGATGTGGTAATTGATCCCTGCGTGGGCTTACCATCAAGTGATTGGCTTGGGAGTCTTAAGATTGCTCTTTTAATGGCTGTGGCTGCCTGCAGGTCATTCTAGCCTTTGCCAGAATGCATAAGGGTGAATGCTGTGTGTGACTGGAGGATATTGGGGTGCTCAGCCTTGCTCCTAGATATCCATCACCCTGCCGAGTTTAGTCCCAAGTTAGAGGCAGAGTCCTGAAGACCATTAAAAGCCAAATCAGATATGCTAACCCTTTGAACCTAAGGCGTTAATCCCAGAATGTTTAATTTGTTCAACTGGGCACTAAAGTTTTTATTTTATCTAACAAACAATTTCACAGCAATAGAAACCACAGCACTGCATAACAATGGAGCTGACAATGGGTGTCTTAAGCAAACTGTCTTGACTGCGCTCCTTTGTACATCCAACTTATTGCCATTTCCTCCAATGGATTATTGCACCTCGTGCTGATATTCTGTTAATCTTCAGTTTTATTACTTAGTATATTTTGTATACAGCTTGGCAAGTTGAAGATATATTTTGTGATATTTCATTATTGTGATACATTCCATTACAAAATGTCTCAATAGGTTCTCAGGGCATATTATAGATATTGTCTATAAAAAAATAAAAAAAACCACTGACCGACTACACACTTATGGTTCATTGCACAGGGAATACAAACAATGTTCATCGCATTAAGTGCAGAAAAGTGTATGAAATGTTAAATAAAGATCATTTGTATTCATAGTTTTTGATAGCATTTCATAATAAGAGGTATTGTCATACATTTACATTAATGGCATTTAGAAGACACCTTTATCCAAAGCGACTTCCATTCCCTAACTACAGGGGACAATCTCCCTGGAGCAACTTGGGGTTGTTGAGGGTCTTGCTCAGGGACCCAGTGGTGGTGCTGGAGGTAGGATTCAAACCCAGGACCCCATGGTCCAGAGGCAAGTGTCCTACCCACTGAGCTAACCCCACCATACATTTTTGCATCTTGCCTATCTACTGTTAAGTATTATTCAGTAGCTACTGAAACTACTATATAGTTATAATACCATCAGAGTGAAGATCTGAACTGTGGCCAACATATGGATCCATATGGGTTTAAGGGGTCAGATTAGGAAAAGCTCCATAAACAAAGATTGAGCCTGAGAAAGATACACCCCCAGCTAGCTCTGGTGCCACACACAACATATTACATTCTGTAACTTAAGGGCATATTATAGATATTGTCTATAGAAAAAAACACTGATCAACTGCATACTTCATGATGCAGAGAACTTTAGCCCTGTTTGTTGCATAAAGTGCAGAAACATGTATAAAATGTTGACAAAATAACTTGTATTCACAGTTTTTGATAGTATATCAAAGCTTGAGGCATCGTCACACATTTTTGTCATGCTGCATATCTTGCTTATAAACTGCTATGTATTATTTTGTAGCAACTGAAACTACTATAAAGTTATACAGCCATCAGAGTTAAGACATGAACTTTGGCCAACATATGGACTCTTAGGGCTTAAGGGGTCAGACCAAGATGAGACTACAAAAAGTGCAGAGTGGCAAATCTCCATAAGTAAGATTAAGAAAAGAACACCGCCAGCTGGCACTGGCACCACACACAACGTTTTACATGCAATAACTCATGGGCATGCGGTCCATAAAGTTTATACCTACGACACCATCCATTATTTTCGGTATAGAATCCGTTCACAGTCTGGTTCTCTCCAGCATATTTCAAGTATAATGAATGTTACAGTGCTTTAACCAGCCCTATATTTCATTTCGCACTACTGTCTTAGCCAGTGGCTGGGGATAATATACTGCCCTGATATTAGTGTAACATTATGTTTTGGCCAGGGAGCGTGGCAGTGGGAAGGTGTAATGAATCAAAAACATCTGAGAGAGGCCAGAGAATTAGACACCCCATTACTGGTTTTCCGCATTGGGAAAGCTGTGGGGAGAGAGGGTGTGCAAGTCTTACTTAAGATTATGGCATTCATTACCTTCCCTCCACTCCGGCAAAACTACACTTTCTGAGGAGTGGAGCGAAGCTCAAAGGCACAGCACGGGCCTTTTCTAGCACTATAGCATCTCGCTTACCACAGCTCCTCAGGGAGCCATTTTAACAGTCAAATGTATGGCCCCTGTGGTGTTTGGGCTCTCTGAGAAATGGCTCTTTGTTATGGGGTGAGTGGACGCTATTATGGACCTCACAGCGAATGGAACTGGTGGCTTCTGCACAAAGGGAAGCTCTTTGCAGAACTTTTGTTTAAGACGGTCATGATATTTCAATCCATCATCATTACACGGCATTCCGACCAAGCTAACAAACTTGACCTTTGAGTGCTGGCCAGAGACGACTTCCATAATTGGATTACAAATTTGCTGGAGAGCTGAGCACTAAAAGGTCATTTCATAACTACGCCTGCAATTATCATCCCGTCGTATTGTCTTGTATTATCTTTCAGCAAAAACGCTCATTAAAGGTTGTTGGTGCTGCAAAACATAATCTGTGCATTTTGAAAAGATACAAATAGTGCTAGAAAATGTCACAGATACTCATAGTGCTAGAAAGTCACTCAAAGTGCTAGTAGCTACTATAAAAGAATACCAATGAATAGATTTTAAATATTTATGGCTCAGGCTGCACATTCCTTGGTTTAATGGAACTTTTTTGCATGGAAAATACGATTAGATTTGGCTTCCACATATGCTGCATGTTCCGACATAGTAAAACTTGCGTCATGTTTAGCAGCGACTGAGAGATCAACATGCACAGAAATTGCATGCAAACAAGCAAACAAATAAAGAAGTTATAAATGTTTAAATAATTCAGTAAATTATTAAAAATAGGTAATGTAATATTTTCCAAAATTGCATGTGTACAGCCAACCAAAGAATAAAACAACACTGACTGGTTCAAAATCAGAGCAAATCAGAGTGATTGCAACTGAAATGCACTGAATCGTAAAAGGAGATTCTGTTGACAATAATCCTTAGTAATATTTTATGTATTAATGTGCAGCACCATTAACAGCATGGTGTGCAAGTAACTGAACAGTAACAGACAGAATGGGGTTTTCAAGACAAAATCAAATGAAACATTCGGTCATAAGTGATCACACCACAGCACACAGTGTGAACAGCATGATATTCTTTATTTAACCCATTCACCAAGAAAAGCAGTGGGCAGCCAAGAACACAGCACTTGGGGAGCAGTGTGTGGAGATGGTACCTTACTCATGGGTACCTCAGAGCTGTTTAGCAGTCTTGGGAATTGAACTCATATCTTCCTGATCACAGGGCGAATGCCTTAACCACTAGATCCAAACAGAAAATTGCATCATAGACCAATTACTTATGGTTTACACTGTCCCAGGCTGACAAAGTCTTCCTCCTCACAAATGGATTCATTTATAATCAGCTGTCAATGACAGTCACGGCTCTTATTTTTTAATGAAAGTACCTTGCACATGAGAGTAAGTTCTACATTAGTATTTACCACCTGAAAATGGTTTTTACATTATAGCAACTGCAGTTTTAGAAGCAAAAGGAAATACTATCACCTTGTTGCTATTGCAGATTTGAAGAAGTTTGTCCTTTGGTGCCTAAAAGCTGTATCAGGAGTGCAAACCCCAGTCCTCAGGGCTGGTAGTCCAGCGGAGTTTGTTCGGTCCGTTTTTCAAACACACCACCCAACCTACCAGTTAACATATGAGTTGAACCAGAAGTGTTAGAGCAGAGAAATCACCAAACAGTGCTGGGCACAGTGTAGCGTGGCGTTCCAGGACCAGAGCTGTGCACCTCTGAGGTAAACTTCTTTTGATTTCCCTGATTTATAATTAACAGACTACAAATTGGCAGTGACTCTGTTTGTATTAGGTGATTTTTTTAAGTACTTAGGTGCAATTTGTATGCAAACCAGTAGACTCCAAAAAGAAATCAGATTGTGTCAATTAACACCATAGAATCAGAAACATTACTCCTGCATGAGCAATACATGAAGAAGATAAGATAAGATAAAATAAGATAAGATAAGATAAGATAAGACAAGATAACTCATTATTAGTCTCACAGGTGGGAAATTCTGCATTGTTAAAGCAGTAAAGTGGACAGAACAAGAGAAGTAAGAATACACAGTAAATTAAATTAGTCTAAAAGTTATACAACACAACAGTACAATTATAGTATACACCTTATATAATACAAATAAAAGAATACAAATAATATTAATATAGAAGTATAGATATATAGGCAACGCAAGAACAACAACGATCCATATGCATTGCCCGTGCAGTATCAGTACCATGCTTTGCCCACATTACACTAGGAGATTTTGCACCACTATCCCCCCTCTAACTACAGCCTGTATAGCTACACGCACTGTGGTCTAATTATAACGCAAGGGTATGTGGTGTTTGATTTTCAGATTCGTTGCATGGAAAATAAGATTACAGAACTCCCAGTAGGGCAGGCAAGCCTGAGATTCATCCTCTTGCTGTTTATCTACATGCTTTGTTCTTTATAATCTGTTGCTCTGTTACTGATTAAACCACTTTCGTTCCAAATAATCAGCGCCAATTCCCACTCTGCTTTGATTGTAAGGATTGTGACTCGGCACTGTTTACCTCATGTTTTTTAAAGGTTTAGCTGAGGTCTTGCTTCATGCTGAAGATTTCTTATTTCCTATTTTGCATCGGGCATTGCTTGTAACCAGACCGACCTAGATGAGACAGAACGCTGCACTGAAACCATTCAGATTTTCTTTTTTAATATTTCTTATAGAAAATCATCAGTGTATGCAACCTTATGTACAAGAGAGTTAATGGTTATGATTATGGAGTCAGGATTGGGAAACAGCGTTTTCACCCTGTGAGAGCTGGGATAAGCTCTGGTACTCACCCACCATCTGGGTTAGGATAAGCGGTTCACAAAATAAGCAGGAATGAAAGGTAAAGTAGATGGTAATATTAAGTGCAACATTCTTCAAGGATCATTGAATTTTACCAAATATAATTCAATTTTCATATTAAATAATATTAAATAATAATAATAAAACATGTGAAAGGTTTGGAAAAATATCTTACCGTTGCATATCAATGCTTTTACTTATACCACTACTCCTATTATTATTATTATTTTTATTATTAATATATATTCTTCTTATTATTATTATTATACATTTAAATTTTTTCATTTTATATTTCAAATAAAAATGCTAAACAAGTGATCATGACCAAATTGACAACCCTAAACCATTTGCTGGCTCGGTTTAAAGCAAAGAACACCGGTGCAGGAAAACAGAGATAGCAGTTCCGATTTAAACTGTTGTTCTAAAAAGAAAACGACATTTTGGTCAACTTCTGCTAGTTCCTGGGGAGTGGTGAAGCTCTTTAATCTGCTCGAAACAACGCTATACTGGAGCATGCAATAAATTCAGCAATGCTGGCATTAAACCCCAGTACAGTCTGAATAATTTTTCTTCAGGCTAGCCAGTAAGCAAGCCTGGACTCCCCTTGTTTATTCTAGGCAGTAAAAGCAACTGAGATCATACATGCTTGCAGCCTGAAGCCATAAGAAATTTGGAATTAAAACTTTCCTACAGGTGGTGGGTTATCCTTTACCTTGGTAAACATTTGTTGTCCACAAAAGTGCATGATTTCTTGGTGGTACAGGTGTAAGTTCTTGGACTCTCTCTCTTTTGTACCTTTTAGTATTCGCATAGTTGGAATTTATGGAATATCGCCAAACATTTATTGGAGCCCTAATCATAAATCATGGCTTTTTTTCCCGGTAGCAAGAATAACAGCTGTTCAGAAGTAATTACCATCACAAGGCCTCTTGTTTAATGTCAAAATGCCACAAAAAAAAAGACTTGTCTTGTGTTTGTAACATGAGCCGCATTTAGCCGAGTTGTTAGCGGAAATGTGTTGATAAATTCCATAAACTATAATACTCAGTATCAGGGGCGTAGCACACAGCAGGGTGGGGGGGGTTCAACACCCCCACTTTTGCTGAAAGGCGATTCCACCCCCCACACACTTGGCACGCAGACGTATTCTCAAAAGCATGCCAGTGATGGTGCGCATCAGTGACAAGGGAAGGAGGCACAGTCCCTTTGCACACCCTTTTAGAGACCTGGAAATCGCGTCCGGCCGGGTTTTAGAATTGTTGGGGATTTTGAGCTGCCTAAACGTTCGTGGGCATCATGGGCGTGAGAGATCATGGGCATCTCTCATTAACTAGTTGCTGTCCTACACTCCTGTTCACTTCCACTCGCGCTGCTGACCTGAGTTTTATTTCCATACTGTAGGCCTGGTCTACATGTATATAAATGTAGAAATTCTGAAAGTTACTATTGGCTGTTGTTTAATTTATAATATTGCTTCCCCATCCCCCCCACTTTTGGAAAGCTTGATACGCCCCTGCTCAGTATCCTCTCCATTACAAACATCTACCTTCCACTGAAACTTCCTGGTCACTTTATCAGCCACATTCACCATAGCTTGTGTGTTTATACGTCAGTGTATGTCAACCTGGGGTTGACTGGTGCCCAAAACTGTCATACCTCAACACACCTGGACGATCATTTCATTTAAAGGTTTTTGAAAATCGCATTTTGTCTAGACAATCATGGAGGATCTGATCAAGACAAGGCACCTGGTAGAAACACAGAGAAGCTTGCACAGCTGTATAGGAGAGTTTTGACAGTCTTTGTTCAAATCCTCCAGAATCAGAATCAGAAAACTTTACTGATCATGAAAGCATTATTATTATGTTACAGCTGCACAGACAAACAGAGACCAGAACAATATAAAATCTAAATCTAAATAAATGAAAAAAATCTCAGAAGAAAATGTGTAATACGTAATAATATGTCTGAAGAAAATATGTATTAAATATGTATTAATATGGTAAATATACATTAACATAAAGTTAAATGAATTACTAATAACACAAACAGTGGTGAGGAGTATGAAATTGCACATAATAGAGATCCGTAAAATATAAAGTAGTGATATTCACACTGTTAAACTATTGCACATAATAATAATATGTTGCATGCAATGAAATGATTTAGTACCTAGTCATCCTGCACATGGCGAGAGTACTGTACATAATAAGATATTGCACATAATAATAATGATAGACTTGTTTTGTTACTGAGGAATGCAATGTGATACCCTACAGCACAGCCAAGGACCTACTGAACATTTGGCTGACATGTTTATAGTGAGGCACTGGCTGTCTGTGCACTGCTGCACAAACATCTTCTACATGGAAGGGATATAAGAGAGTGATGTAAACTAAAGTCTCATCACAAATGTCAAGAGGCAATTTGCAATCAATTGCTTTGGTCTGATGAAATGATACATAAATTATTTGTCTACAAACATAGAAGGTATTTTTGTAGAAACAATAAGAGAAGCATTTCAATAAATGAACACCATGCCAAGAATCTGGGTGGATCTATTTTGCTTTGGGGTTGTGTGGCAGCCAGTAGCACAAGAAGCATTGTGGGGACAGAGCAAAGAAAGAGGTCTTCTAAACATCCAACCCAAAAGCTGGATATTAGAAGAATGAATTCCTTTTTTTTGTATTGGGAGACATGGTTGGGCTAGGGCAGGAGTGCCCAAAGCTGTCCAGAAAGGGTCACTGTGGGTGCAGGTGGCCGTTTCTGGACAGGTTTGGGCACTTCTGGGCTAGGGTAATGCTTTGGTATACCAGTAGATGCCAGGCTTCCAACTTTGTGGACACAGTTTAGGGAAGAACCTTTTCCATTCCAGCACGACTGTGCATCAGTGCACAAAGCAACATCCATAAAGACATGGTTGGATAAGTTCGGGGTGTAAGAGTTTGACCTGGCCAGTCAGAGCACTGACCTCAACCCCATCCAGCACCTTTGGGATGAACTAGAATGGAGATTGCACATCAGGCATTCTCGTCCAAAATCAGTGTCTGACCTCCGAAATGCACAACAGAACGAATGAGCAAAGGTTTAAACACAAACTCCAAAATCTCATTGATAGCCTTCCAATAAGAGCAGAAGCTATTACAGCTACAAAGGGGGGACCAACTCCATATAAAAACCTTTGTATTTAAATGCAATGTAATTAAAGTCTTTGTTGGTGTAATGGTCAGGTGTCCCAATACTTTTGTATATATAGTGTGCACATGGATGGACCTGAGGATCAAATGAGACCTGTCCAACATCTTTCTACAATTACGTGACAAAACACATGCTTTCACAAACAGGGGACCACTTTCTCTCATCCCAAAAATGAGATCCCACCCTCTCACTTTTGCTGGACATAGAAGATCCACTTGTTATATGCCATTAAAGGCCTCTGTGCCAGTCACACTGCAATATGTGTGAATTGTGCTTAACACAGAACTGAAAGGCAGCACACTAATACGCTCATGATGATCCCTTCAGTTGGAGAGGATTAACTGAACTCCATGTGTTATTACTGGGATGGAGCAAACTCCTCTTTGACTGCTATATTTCTGGTAGAGACGCAGGTAGTCTACACAGGCACAGAGTCTGAGAGGTGTCATCTTTTCTCACCAGGCACAACACTACAGATGCAAACAGTTGCTGAAAGTGTTATTTATGTCTACATCAGATCCATTGTAGAGTCTGTATGGAGAGAAAACAGTGATTGAGCGCATTGTGATGAATCGACACTGGAGGACGTCTGAAACAAGGTGACTTGTGTCCAATGAGACAAATGCAAAAAAAAAATACTCCAAAAAAATGATGCAGCAGTGTAGAGCAGTCTGAGTCATTCTGCTGCACACTTCATTTATGATGCAGTGGATATGTGTGACAAGTGAGAAGGGTGTGTGTGTGTGTGTGTGTGTGTGTGTGTGTGTGTGTGTGTGTGTGTGTGTTTGGTTCAGCAGTGGTGGAAAGTGACCTTGGGGATTTGAATGATGTTGGTTCAGACTTAAGCAAGTCTGCAGCAACTAATCAATAAAATGAATGACACTGATGAGAAAACGCATTTTATTGATTAGTTGGCTTTCCATTACATGTATGCAGACACTCTTATCCAGAGTGACCAATACATGCGCTCCAGAGGACTCTTATTGGTGTAAAAAGTTGATCAGTTAGGGCAAAGGTCCCAACCACCGGACCGTGGAACGGTATCAGCCTGTAAGTCATTTGATACCGGGCTGCACAAAAAGATAGAATAAGAAATATTTATAAGAAATAAGATCTTTTATTTTGAAAAA
>JBBMFX010000080.1:15659694-15678089 GCA_037832545.1 Rhabdalestes septentrionalis | reverse complement strand
CCACCTCGCCTTTCCCCTGGCCACTGCTAGAATGCAAGGGGGCAGGGCTGAGTGAGTCAGAGGCGGACCTGTCCACTCCTCCCGAGCTGCTCTTACCAGAGGAAGGAGGAGTGGCTGCGAGGAAAACCGAGCCACTAGAGACAATGACACAGGCAGACTCGAACATGCTCGCTCTCCAAGTTCTCCCAGCACTGCGTGGAAAGTGAATGAGAGTGACCGGAGCCCAGAACACTGGGAGAACCTGAGCGTGGTCTCACATCGCCTTTCCGCCCCCTTTTGCTGTGTGTGTGTGGACGATGGAATTTTAACCATGTGGAAGGTGAGTAGAAACAGAGCTGTGGAGGTGGACATGAATGGTGTCATTATTCGGACAGCCAAAACAGTTGGTCATGTGTATCAAAGAGACACACCTGACGTATGAGGGATGTCTTCACAAGAAAATATACAGATAACAAGAGGCTTAACTACAGCTGCACTCAGCAGAACTTTGGCTCCTTGTCAGTCTGCTTCAGCTCAGAGTAGGCTTTCACTTTAGGTGCCCATGTCACTTTGAGAATCTCACTTCTCAAGAAGCTGTTCGGCTAAGGTTTGTCATTTCATCACATGACAAAACCTCTCAAAGAGCGTCCATTAGTAGCACTCCAAACAGACTTATGAGGAATTTCATCTTATCTTGAAGATAGGTCCCAGATGCAGGAATGTGGATGACTGAGGACTGTTTTAGTTCCGTTGGCATGTGAAGTTTGAGGGTGCGAGCCGTTGAGACATTTTTGGACTGACCTCATTTTCTTTCAAGCTTTTGTGTTTTGCCCGGCATATGGAAGATATCACTGTACACCAAGCTGGAAGTGTTTTTAAAGGTTGTCTGTACATCTGTGTGTGCTGAAGGGGTGTGTTACTTATTAAAACCGCTTTGAGGCTGAGACACACAGCACTGCAGTAGGAATTGGCTTATTAGTCTTAAGTGAAAGAGAAAAATATTGTGACAGAATGTAGCAGTGTGTTTGAGTTTGTTTCCTGAGAGTGTCGCATGGTTTACAAGGGTGATGGTGACAAGAGCTGACGCAGCTCGAGTCTGACGATCTCTGGATCAGATGAGCTTGTCTCCACCACTGCATGTCAAAGTTTTTTACAGAGTGCCACCTATTGTTAGGCCACAATGTGACACATGGACTAGCACATGACTTATTCCCCCAACTCTAAGAGGGCATCTAAAAGGTCTTTCAACCTTCAGATTTGCCACAGCAACATAGGAGAGATCCCAGTCCCGTCTCATACTGCTGCCAGATAAAGGTTGCACTCTAAACTGCTCGAGGCTACACAATTATAACCTCGATCTGCATCTCTGACCTGCTAGAGAACAAACAGCAGGAGGCATTTTCAGTACTTGGCTAATTCAACTGTAGCTCAGCCACTCTGGCTTGAATCGGTCTGAATATTAACTGCTTGATTTTTCCGTGGAGGCTCTACTGCTGTCGAAAGAACATGGAAAAAATAAAAGTCCCGTAAATTTGTGCCGGGAAAGGATGCCAGCAAAAGAATATGCTGAGCCCTTTGGAGCCAAAGCTGATCAAGCCTTCCCTCCTTCCTTCCCTCTAATTCTGCTCTGGACACTTTCCAGTGGGAAACGTGTCAAAACTTATCTCTTCACCTCCTTTTCCCGTCACTCTTTCCATTCTGATGCACTCTGACACTGACTGTTCTATAGGTGCTCAGTCTTTGTCTAATGTAAGCAGGAAATTACTCTAGAGAAGTTTCTTGAGTGATCTTTTGGCAATTGAATGGCTATAAGGACAAAAAAGCCCATCATCCTGTTTCAAAATATGACTCAGAATCCAATTCACCACTCTCGAGCAGGTGCGGCGTCTATATGGAGGTGCTATAGGAAAAGACAGAGAAGCCTGTATAGTGTGGGGCATTCTTAAAAGCAGGTAGTGTTGATGAGACTTGATAAGTCACTTATTTAAGTAGTCCTTTGGCAGAAAGGCTGACTTTGTGTTAGGCTGCATTTCTACCAGCAGGGGGAGTTCCTCACATCTCCACTGAGGAGGCAAATTATTTCTCATAGGACAAGCACTTCACCTCGTCAGTCAGAGTCGGCAGCTCTTATGTTGCCTTGTACAATCCGTAAACTTTCTTCTATTCCTGTATCAGTGGTCAGTTATCATCTCAGGCAAACCATCACTGGATAATTTCATTTTCAACAGTTGAACCGATGCCTAAAAAGTCCATAGCATGCCTCTGTGTTTGACACATTCATACCAATGCCAACCCATGTCTATGTCAGTGTCACTGCTGTGCTAAGAATGGTTAGACATATGATAATATATGATAGTGGCTGGCCAGTGAGAGGAGGCACCTGGTAGATGTCAAACTGAACAATGAGAGTACCTGAGTTGACAGGTTATTATTTATTAAATTCATATATCAAGGATGACACCCTACATTAAAGATGTAAGATATAACCTTACATTAGACATAAGATGACACCTTACACATAAATGACACCCATCATTACAAAACCTGCCATCTTTGCAGGTAAATGAAGGCCATGTCTTATGCTGGAATGAACAGTGTCCAAAGCCATTTGTCAATCACACTGAAGGCTGATAACCATAGGCCTGCTAGGTGGATAAGTCTAATCTACAGACTTGTATTTACGCTCTGTGTTTACATTTTGAAGCTGCATCTAATTACTTTACCGATTTTGTTTTAGCAAATGTAGCCAAAGACCTAGTAATGCAACACATACACTGTGACTAGTTTGTGGTTTTACTGGGGCTGTCAAGGTTAACATATTAATTACATGTCCATGTGGCTTTTTATATGTCATTAACAATTTTGCTAGGTCTGTAATAGTCGTGGTTTGAGCCCAGCTGTTTGTTAGATTCAGTGACTGTAGTCTTCTTTGTCAAATATAACCCCCAAATGGCTTATAAAGCAAAACCCTGGGCAGTTTCAGCAGATGAAGCTGGACAGTGTTTAGTGCCATTGGTTCATTAATGTGCAGCATCTGGAAAAGCAAACGCAAAGCGGAAAGCAACAGTTTAGTTCAAGAACCTCCTCTGTGATACTAAAATTCAAGCCAAATGTGAGCGTGAATGAGAGGCCATCCTTGTGGAGGAGTCCCTATATTATTACTTATTATTCCATTTATTCACAGGCTGGACTTGTGTCATTTTCTAGTCCAGTGAACGTGAGTCATGTGCTCAGACAATTAAAAAAAAATTAATTAATGAGTTATTGAATACACTGAGTGGTCATCGAATACAGAAATAAAAATATGCTGCATTTGAAATGGAAAAATGTAGATAACCATACAAAATAATATGATTAATTCAATAGCACTAGTATTTACATTTTTTAAAACACATTTTTTTTAATAAATAGAAAAGAAATATACTAAAATAAAATAAATGGAGGTTAGAGAATGGAAAAAAAAAGGTATTTTGGGGATAGTCAAATGTAATAATAATCATTATTATAATAATATTACAACATGAATAATTCTACAGATAAAAAATTCCATCACGAGATAAAGAACTTCCCAAACAAAATGTCCAAATCTATTAAGAAGATACAAATTATTGATAATAATTCTACATTTAAAAAAGCCTTTTATAAACTTTCAATCACTTAGTGGAACCTAACACTGTTAATAGTGTCCACAAAAGTAAAGCCTTGGACACTTGATCAGCCCATTTGTTATATTAATCAGTAGCATACACTTTTTTGGGTAACAGCATGTGTTCATGTTAACACTTGAGGCTTGTGGCTTATGACTGATCACCAATAAATCTTTGCTTTTGTATCTTTGTGTCCCAGCCAAAATAACATCATCGTTTATAGTTAAGCATCTGTCAGTGAGGTATGCGGCCTCCTGACAGGAATGAACAGTTGAGAGATATGCAACATCAAATAAGCTTGTATCACGTTGCCTAAACATCAGCTTGGACTGGAGAGCTGTCGTAAATTTTCCTTCATCTGTTTTCTGTTCATTTATTCTTTTCCTGATGTCTCATGGCCAACATACTACATCTGATACAGTTACTAGCCCTATTACTTTATATATTCATCAATAAACAAATCCAATAAAAATAGAAGCTTCAATATAAAATACACTCTACTACATACACAAAGGCTGGGTATAAATACTATAGATGAGGAACACAGTTCAGTGCAGTATTTGATAGCCAAGTGGTGGTTAGGAGTCTGTTATTGCACATAATAGACATCAGTAAAATAACATTGACAGTAATGCACATGGTAAGACTATTGTTCATAATACAATTTTGCACATAATGATATTGTTTTAGAAATATTGCACAATATTGCACATGCTACACAATTGTATATCATAGCAAATACACATATGGTTGCTTATTTAAACCTAGTAAGAAATTGTACCACTGTAAATGTGTGAGACCTGTGAGAAGGAGACCTGTAAGAAGGAGAAGTACGCAGATGGCAGGGGTACATGACTTAATTCCCTCAGAGCATAAATCAAATTAGACCACTTTTCAGTTCCTTGGCTGCCTCAAAGTCTGAAATACTGCTTTTCAGCAGCTCTATGCAAGGCTTTAGGACCTGAGGCTGCTCCCAGTGGCCCTCAGTGGAGCTGTAGGGCCTGGCACTTCCCTCTGGCTGCTCTCTCTGGCCCTAAGTCCTTTAGGGACAACAGCTTATGGACAATGTCAGTAGTGATAAATACTTTACAAAGAAGAACTGCAATCAGTAACCAGGCACAGACATCAGAAGCACATCATGTTAATGGCCGAGACTGTCTAACGTGTCTGACCTGAATCTGATTACGGCCTTCAGAAAAATCCCCAACAACAAAACTGCCACTAAACAACTTGACTGGTCAGTTTTCTGTTTTCTGTTCAGCTGTGGCGGATAAAGCAAAGGACACTTCTCACTTCAAGGCGGTGTTTTTTTTGGCTTTATTTAACAATTTTTTTCAGATGGTGCCTCTAACACAGTTGGGGCTCAGATCATCTGTTTGTTTCAGGTTATGGAAGCTAATTATAGGTGCTCTCGACTCGAATGCAGACGCACAAAAAAGGAAGCAGAAGCAGAAAGCATGTAATTTGAGATTCGCTGATTACAGTTCGGGCCCCGGTGGCTGCTGTTTGTTTGATGTAGTTAAACGTGCGGGTTTGTTGGTTAAAATAACATACATTACCTCACCCTTCTGCCCATTTCTTAGCACACGTCTTCTGTGGGTGCATCCTGGTAACATGTCGCCGTTTATTCCATGAACAGCTACTCACCCGGCCCGATCCAAGGCTTAGTTTTTTGCCTGGAAATAGCAGATGGTTCAAATATCAAACAGGATTATTGCCTCGTCTCAGCTCTCACATCCACACCACGTTATAGCAACACCATCTGTCAGAGGAGAGAAATAGTGTCCTTCGCATATTCCGCAGCGGAATATTTGTTAAATATGTCAGGGTGGCGATGCCGCAGGATCCACAGATGCGGTCTTGTTTGGATAGCTGGAGTTATTGGTACTTGTGAATGAGTTGTTTAGCAAATGACAGACTACATTAAAAGTGCTGAAGGTGACTTCATTTTTCACCCTCATGTTGTGACACACAAACCTGTTACTGACCTTTACATGTATAAACTGATGCTCAGAGTTGTAATGTCAACCTTCAGTGTCCCACTAAGGCACACACACACACACACACACACACACACACACACACACACGCACTATAAACACACTAACATTAAAAAAGGTTATGGATTGCTTTCCAGACATTGTATGGTGTAACCATTGACATCTGTATTACAGTGACTTCTAAAGCGATGGTGTGCCCAAAGATCACAAAAATGACACTTTTTTACCCTCAATAACATGAAACAACTTAAATTCTGTTTTTTTTGGAGCAACAAGGCTAGTTTAGCTGAAAAAAGTAAGGGAAGCTTACATTGCCATGTCAGCGCACACATTTTATTGTTGTATTAGTGTACAAATAGCATACACTGCGTGCAGATATCATCGAATTCTTAGTTCAAACAGATTTGGGTTCTTTTTGTCATTAGTTCATCCCTTTCATTTAAAAATCACTCACGACTTATAATGGTGGTGCTAAAACCACAGGTGGAAACAGTTAAACACACTGAAGTTACTGAAGCATTACTAAACTGAAAGTACAGACAAGCACACTTGGACAAAGAATTCAAATTCAGTAAT
This sequence comes from Rhabdalestes septentrionalis, assembly GCA_037832545.1. Classification (NCBI taxonomy): domain Eukaryota; kingdom Metazoa; phylum Chordata; class Actinopteri; order Characiformes; family Alestidae; genus Rhabdalestes; species Rhabdalestes septentrionalis. The sequence goes on along the minus strand of JBBMFX010000080.1, from coordinate 15,671,887 downwards.
CCTCAAGTATATTAACAATCTTAACACTTCAGTACAGCGACTTTTTCACCACCCGAACCCACAACATCAAACTGTTACAGGTTTTCCATCATCTTGGGAACATTTTAGGTCAACAAATCTTGGGAAAACTTGATCCCTACACACACACACACACACACACACACACACACACACACACACACACAGTATCTTAAGTGCAATCCATACTGTGTTCTATTCACATTTCTCATAGTGTCTCACCAGTGCCCTCACACATTTCTGGGTGCATCTCCAGCACCACACACTGAATGTCGTTTAAAATCCATTTATCCAACTGTATCAAAATGAATTACCCGTATTTGATATATAGGTCAGGCATGGGGAGGAAGTTAGGCTGCCATGGTGGGCATTGCGGGGGCTAGATGCGCCAGATTAAGGTTTTCCGTCTAATCTGGCCTGCCTCACTCCTAGCCTCATATCAACGGCCAATCCCGTTAGGCGTTGCGGCCACGCACTGTCGCTATCGATTCAAACATGAAAGGCCTGTGATTGGTCACAGACACAGCAGTCTGGGAGGATTATGTGATGCAGGGGAAAGGCGTCTGCCTGTCAAGAGGCACTATGTAGCAGGGTGGGCGTACACAAAGCTTTCTCTAATGAGGGGCAACAGCAGATCAGGGCTGTCATTAAAGGTATTAGTAATGACCCCGCATGACTTTTACATGTGGGAGGGGATTCTTCACAGAAGGCCTGGGATCCCCACCTGGGGAACAGTTACAGGTCTGGGAAGAACAAGCAGACAGTCACAGACACTTAAACTTCAAGAAAAATTGATTCACGGTATTAAGCTTGATCTGTAATTTGTCTTGCTGGTAAGACAGTTAAGCCTTGTCGGCATTATGCTCCTTTTTAATCTAGTAAGAGGTTAACACGCGTGCCCCACTCTGGATATTACGTGTTAATCATCAGTCTGCTTATCGCGCTGAGGGCATCATCGTTCCTGCCCCCACAATATAGAGCAGGGCACCGTGAGAGAGACAAAACAGGATGGTGAGCAATCAAGATATTTCCACTGAGTAACACCAAGCCCACAAATACCGCCCCCCCACCACACACACACACACACACACACACCATTTCCATCCCCAAATTCCATAAAAGCCTTCCGAGTTAAACATCAGAAAAACAGCATCTGCTACCACAAGTGTTTAAGCTTTCAAGATGGTTTGATTTATCTTGTGTTTGGGGTATATGAGGCAACTTTTAGCCACCAACAGCCCCCCCCTGGTTTTACACATGGTCTGGCTTCACTTGGAAGTGAAAGTCCATACGTGCATGCTGATAATGTTAGATAGGTCAACGCCTTTGACCTACTTCGTGGCCTGCTCTCCGCAGGATGCCACAGCCGCTCACATCAAAACCTAATCGGATGGGCAATTTCCCCTCCATTTCATAACACATAGCTCTCTGCTGGGTTTTTTTTTTTCTTTTTGGTTTTGTTTTGTTTTTTTCATCTCACCCAAATTCCCCCGGGTTGAGTGTGGCAGGATGAACATTGCGTTATATAAAGAGTTTGAATCTGCGTTTGTTTTATTCAAACTAAATTGAATTGAGGGACTGACCTTCTTTATCAGTTTGCACGCAATCACATTTCTCATTAATGTGAATTTTGTATGGATTATTATAGTAACAAAGTGATTTTAACATGAACTCATTCGAAAGCAATCCACTTATACTATGTGATGCGGTTGTCTGTGCATGTGTTTAGGTCTCCCCCTGGTGGTCACATTGGATTGTACAACTGAATGGGCTAAATGTTTTTAATGGAACAGTATGGGCAAGTATTATAATTGGTTAAATTTTATTAGAAGCTTGGCTTTCATTTTCAATCCCAGATGCATACACAGCCCCCCACATCAGCATTTTAAAAGTTCTCAGCCACATTGTGTCACGGAGGGCAGGAAGAAAAAGAGCTGATTCATTATTCATTATCAAACTGCTCATATAGTGGGATTCCCGAATCCGCAGTTAAATGAAAGGTTGCATGAAATATTAATGGCATCGTGCCAAAATAGGATAGACAACCCTAGAGTTAGTGAAGTGGTTTCACAGCCGATTAATTGCAGTACAGACCTACTTAGCTGTTACGGCAGCAGATTTAATGATTAAAAAAGGCATGCAGGGTTTCAGTGGTGTAGCTCTTTAAAAAATGAGTGCATCATGTCTAAAACATCAGCTGAAAGTCATGAAGGTAAATCGGTTATTTGTTAAGAAGCCACAGGATATTTTGAGGCTGAGGCTGAGTGGAGGGGGGCAACTCATCAATTTTATGCTCAAGCAAGTAAAAATTACATATGAAACATCTTTGAACACACATCTTTTAAAAGCATGCAACTATGTATAAAACATGTTCAGTTATGCCAATAGAATGTAACTAAAGCCCACCTATTTAATATCAGCACCAGCAACATGCACACTCGTTTGATTTGTAAAAATACATGAATAAATAATATGCAAGAAATTAATATTTGAAATTCAACCCTGTGTGATAGAAGAATTCAAGCAACGCGAAATGTTACAATAATACTTTCTTACAATAACATGAATGACCAAACCTACCTAAAATATAAAATAAATTACCCAATAACGTTTACATGAAATATTAGAGCATTAGCAGCTTAGCTAGCACAACACATTATCACATGAAGCCATTAGCTTTCGAAGCCAGTGTTAGTACCTAGTGCTAACTGGTAGGTACAGAGCATTAACAGTGGCATAGCTAACAGGCTAATATACACCACATTGTAAATTTGAAATAATGTGCACAAATTGCTGGGCCATTTATGCCCAGATTCCACCAAACTTACAAGTGGTGATTTTAGAAACAATATCACAAAGAACATTTATACAAATGTGTTGAAAGCTGTAATGACACTGAACTATTAAGTGCATGAGGCAGATTCACTAAAGCAATCAATAACCTAAAAAAGTAAATGATAAGCAAAACAAACTAAAACAAACAAACTACCAATTTTGGACTTACATAGGACGTTGAGTTTAAGAGGATGGTAAGAGTTCAGTAATAATGTACAAAAGGTAGACTTGTATTACCATTACTTTCTATATTTCAGATTCATTTTTGATCATACCACTTCATAACTAAGAGGTGTTTAGGTGAGAATGCATTCTTTTTTAAATGGCTCTGAAAGCAACTAAATACTGAATCTGTAGGCGTCGCCACTGCCCTTTATGCTCACTCCCTGTGAAGAAGTGACCAGGCAGATCTGTCTCAAGGTTAGACCCTCAATATCACCACGCATCCTTTGGAACTCCCGATTCTACCGCTTGGGCGAACATGTCAACAAGCATGCGGAAAAGCGTGTATGGCATTCATTTGATCCCGGAGAGAAGGGTCAAATATAGTTCATCCGCAAAGCTGTTATTGGACCCTTTTGAAAGGGTAGAGCTTCCTGGTGTACACTTACTTGCTTTTTGCCAGTGGAGTAAAATCACTGCATGTGACTTTGTAAAAACCCTGTTTATTTAAATACACTATAAATACATAAAAAAATGGAGTTGGTCCCCCCTTTGCAGCTCTAACAGCTTCCCTATCTTCTTGGAAGGCAATTCCACAAGACTTGGAGCTTCTGTGGGAGTTTGTATCCATTCATCCTGTTGAGCATTTATGAGGTCAGTCACTGATATTGGATGAGAAGGTCTGGATCTTAATCTCCGTTCAAGTTCATCCCAAGGGTGTTTAATGGAGTTGAGGTCGGGACTCTATGTGGGCCAGCGAAGCACTCCAACACTGAACTTATCCAGCCATGTCTTTATGGAGCTTATTTTGTGCACTGGGGCAAAGTCATGCTGGAAACTGTGTCCACAAAGAAGCATGGCTTTGTCCAAAATGCCTAGGTTTGCTGGAGTATTAAGATTAGTTTACTGGAAGCAAGGAGCCTAGCCTGAAACCTGGAAAACAGGGGTCCCAATACTTTTGACCACATAGTGTATATTATCTGTAGGTTCGACTAGGTCAGTTTGTACAAACTGTAAATGTTGGAAAGCAGAATTAGTCTGGGTGACAAGCATTCGTTCAAACAGAAAAAAGCCCATATTTCACACCTTTGTGGAAACGTGATCAGTTAAAGTTACAAAAGGACAAGTTTGGTCAAAACATTGAATAAAAGGTCAGCTAAGGTCACACAGGCAATTTATCTTTAGGTATACTCAGTTTCGGTCTCCCAGTTTGAAGTAGACGTGGCATAAAAGCATCATGCAGTATTTAACCAAAAGAGTGACTCCAGTGTTGACCTACATTAAGCAGCGTACTGTGTCTCTCTATTTCCTGCATATTCAGCATTGCTGCAGATCTGTTGGTTTAATTATGTTTTCATTACTGTTGATAAATGGGAGGCAGTAATGGATGAATAAAGCTCAGTCAAGAAGGTACATAAATATGGATGTAAAGGCAAAGAGACACCAATCTGATATACTGGATTGTTATCAGCAACAGTACTGACCTTATTATCAGGATTAAGTATCAGCCATGTGTGCCTGATCCACATCAGATACTGGAACCCAGTGGTCACAGTTGTTATGAATTTAAACAGTGCATTATCCACTAACTTATTATGTCATACACCTCTTTTCTTTCTCTTCTTTTATAGTTAGCAGTCCCATATCACCTTACACACAGAGGATGTTCCCATGCGAATATCCATGGTAAGGTGCACACCAGAGGTGTCAAACTCCAGTCCTGGAGGGCTGGTGTCCAGCACACTCCTCAAACACATTCACTAAACTGGCGAGGCGAACCAGGTGTTTCTGAGCAGGGAAATCACCAAAGAACGTGTTGGACCATGGCCCTCCAGGACCGGAGTGGGACACCCCCGGTGTACAGACTTTAAAAAGAGGCACTGGTTCAATAACACACATAGATTCCAAGCTGATTTCATCAGAAAATCCTGGACCAGAAATCAGAGGGGAAAAAAATGATGAATCAGTTCCTATTTTGCTATAAATCTACCCAGATTTAACTGTCAGTAGACACCAAAATTTAAAAGCTAGTCCCATGATGTTAACATGAGAACGTCAACATGAGAACAATGAGTTGCTTGTAGGATTTTCAGTAAGGTCATTAACTTCTTTAATCATAAACATGGTCTGAAACATGCGACAAAAAGCACTGCGGATAGCGCTGTCACCTCACAGCGAGAAGGTCCTGAGTTGATTTTCCAGCCAAGACCCCTTTCTGTGTGGAGTTTGCTTGTCCAGGTTTCGTCCAGATATTCTGGTTTCCTCCCACAGTCTAAAGACACTCAGTCGATTTAGAGATGCAGTATGTGTGTGATTGTGTGTGTGTCTGCCCTGTGATGGATTCTCTGAATTAAATGTATAATAAAAAGTCTTGGTGTTGTCAAAATCATTCTATTTCTTCTTGTATTTTACAACCTATGTTTAAGAAGTTTTAACAGACATTCTGACCATAGAAAAAATTAAATCATTGCTGCATCTGCTGTAAACTTCTTAAGACCATGCAGAAATACCCCAGTAGTTTCTAGAAGGGCAAAATAAGGTTTTACAGCTTTTAAAGACTTGGACAACACCCATCCGATGGTGCATGTGGAAGGTGGCAACATCCTCTGTGTGTACGATAATGGGATAATTATTTTTTTAAAGCTACTGATGCTTTGGAATAGAATAGATAGGCGTTTTTTCTACCCGCAAAAGCAGAAGGACACTAGATAACTCCTAATAGTGAGAATGCGTTACTCAAATGACAGCAATGGCTCATCAGACATGGTGATCACAAAGCAAAAAGATACATTTAGCAAGTGTAACAGGCACACCTCTAGGAAAGACACATACATGCATATGGATACCAAACTTCCACAGAAAAGTAGTCATAAATGCAGGACTGCAGTATGTTTTTTTGTTTGATTTCTGGTTGTGCACTTCTAGTTCACTTCCACAGGACTGTCTGTGATACCAGACTCCCTCTTAAACTCTCATTTCCCTGGCGTTCTACAAAATCCCCTAACACAGGAAAGCTGCTCACATTAGTCTGTGTGTGTGTGTGTGTGTGTGTGTGTGTGTGTGTGTGTGTGTGTGCCAACACGGAACCCTCCTGTTTTTTCCTCTCTCCATCACCCCCTCACTTGCACACAATGGGCACTGGGCAACTCTTTCATCCTCCCTCTGCTCTTCACCTTCGGACTTTGCTTTCCCAAAGACAAGCTGATTATATGTGTGACTGCACCACTTTTCGCGCTGGGACACACTTGCAGCTCTTTGTCCACCACGGCTTTGTCCTAACTCCGCTATGCACCCCCGCCCCCTCTCCGGCTCACCCGAGCTGCAGGGTGGAGGAAATTGACTTTCCTGGAATTGTCGGGTTAAAGTTTTTTTTTCTTTCCCTGTCCTGCACGGAACGAGCGACAGGCCGAAACAGACATTAATGCCCAGCGTTCCCGGACACCAAGCCACCAGGAGAAGGAGTCAGGAGCGGGACTGAGGGAGGAGGGAAGGAGGGATAGGGGTGGCGTGGGACGGAATGATGCAGCCTGGTAAGTTGCCCCAGACGAGGCTGTCTACATGAAGCATGAGACTCTCGCCACTTTTCCGATTCGGGTCGTTGGTCTTTATCGTCAGGAGAGATGTCTCCGCTGTGTGGTCTGGGGCGAAATCCATCGGTGGGTATCAGAGAAAACACATGTGAAGGATGGCTGTGTGTTTGTGTGTGTGTGTGTGTGCGCGTGCATGTGTGTGTACGAGTAAATAATTTCTTCCGAGTGCCATTAGGTGGAGATGACTTATGGCTGCATGCTCACCACTGCTTAAGTCAGGGCTGCACTTTTCCGTTTGTCAAGAAAGAGCAATGTTTATGAGATGTGAAATTACAACTCAGTCATGTGTGGGATGTACTTACTCAGCATATATTTATAGGTTTATTGAAAACTGCATTGCAAGTTATGTGTTTTGGATCAGAGTGGGTTATATTTAAATTCAGTAAAAACATATTTAGATATGTTGATAGTCTCACATGCTATCTATGTTAATATAACGCAACACAATCTAAATATAATTCAGCATAATTTATGCACTAAAGGGCCTTTCAAGCACGGGGATTGTTCTAATGATTCATTTGAATTTTATTTTCAAATGAAGAGAAAACAACTCCCAGAGCATGTGCAGTGAGGTCAGCAGTGAATCTTTACTGGGATGTAGGTCAGTGACGCCAGCTTAGTCTCTCTAAAACACCATAAACAATGGCATCTGTCTCAGCACTCCAGTGTCTCAACTGAATCCCTCTTACACTACTATTAAAAAGGTTGTAAATACTATGTAAATGATTGTATAAAGGAAATAATTACACAAAGTCAAATCTAATAGGGTTTCACTCTCAAGTTTGGATTTGTAATGTGACCAAGAGATGCAATTCCTGAGTAAGTGGTGATATTTTCCATGGGACCTCTGTTTGTTGAGGGTATAGTACATGGGTTATGTGGAGGTCAAGGATTAGGTATGTGGTGGATGGTGGTGGGATGGGGGGTGTGAATGGGTCAATTACGGAAAGCAACAGATGCCCCTGAGACAAAGGACCTACTGTTTGGCTGTTCAGGAAAGGAAGCATCATAGTAAGATAAGAGTCATGTTTTGGCTTGTTCAGGATGTAGCTGACACATTTTTTGCCTTTTGGATTCAATGTATGGAGTTTTTAAAAGCCATTCTCAGGCAGTGAATTCCTGCCAGTGAATCATTCTTATGCATTTAAGAAACTTGCAGAACAATAACAACCTCTACATTTAGTTTTGGTTTCTGTTGTTAGGGTTTATACTAAAGTGAAATTAAAATTTTTTATATGATTAATTTACTGTCTAGTAAACAAACAAAATAGATTTTGAGTTATTCCTTTTTAAGCGTTTCTACTTTGCCCTCACTATACATCTACCCAAGACCCAAGACCCAAGACCCACTGTAACCCAGTTAGGACAATAAAGAAGTGAACAATGGGAAAATGAGCAAGTGTTGGGCTTGTCAATTTCCAACACATCATGGTGTGAACATTCACAACCCACCCTACTGTCCTGTCAGTTTTTCCAGTTCTGACACCACCCAAGCCACTTTAATCTAATTTAATTCCTTGTTAATTCCATGTCCTCTCTGTGTACCCCCCTTTTCAGATAGCTGCCCGGCTTCCCTGGATTTCGCTGACGCCCTCCCCGCTTCGCTCCGCCTGAAAGGATGGACGCATTGGAGTCGGAGCTGACCTGCCCAATCTGCCTGGAGCTTTTTGAGGACCCACTGCTGCTGCCCTGTGCCCACAGCCTGTGCTTCAACTGTGCCCGACGCGTCCTGCTCTCTCACTGCGCGTCCAGCGAGCCCGTGGAGTCCATCGGCGCCTTCCAGTGCCCTACCTGCCGCTATGTCATCGCACTGAGTCCCCAGCGAGGCCTGGACGGACTGAAGCGCAACGTCACCCTGCAGAACATCATCGACCGTGTCCAGAGGGCGTCGTCTGCCACCACGCTGCTTCTGCCCACCAGTGGGCCCAACTCGCCGGGCGACGAGGGGCGTCCTCCGCCTCATTCTTTCGCTGCCATGACCACCACTCCTTCCCCCGAACTGGTGCAGTGCCAGTTCTGCGAGCAGGACCCGCCACAGGACGCTGTAAAGACCTGCGTCACCTGCGAGGTGTCGTACTGTGAGGAGTGCCTGCGTGCCACGCACCCCAACAAGAAACCCTTCACGGGACACCGCCTCATTGAGCCCCTGCCAGACTCTCACCTCCGTGGGCTGCAGTGCCTGGAGCATGAGGAGGAGAAGGTGAACATGTACTGTGTGACAGACGAGCAGCTCATCTGCTCCCTATGCAAGTTGGTGGGCCGCCACCGTGACCACCAAGTGGCAGCACTGAGTGAACGCTTTGAGAAACTGAAGGTAGGTAACTGAAGAATCATGTTCTACCAGTGGTTGGACTGGGATTTAGCAAAGCGCGAATATGTGTTCATGCACGCTGCATTGTACTGCGGTCTGGTGCATCGCCACTGTTGCCTTCAAGCGGCGACATTGTGTAACACTGAACACTACTGGTTCAAATGCTATACACAGTGTCCCTGCTAATTATTTGTGCTTGCTGTCATATACAGAACTCATAAGTGCTTGGTTGCTTCTGACTGGTCCAGGGCATCAACAGGCGGTTCACAAGCTCAGGGATAATTCCCTTGCTAAAAACTGGGACAATGTTAAATTATTCTGTAATAAAAACAGATGTTCTTGCGATTTGAATAATTGAACTCATTCAAATAATCTACAATTAATGTCTAATGTGCATAATAAGACTTTAGGCAAAGGGCATTTGAACCCTGTAACTTTACCATGGCATGTTCTTCTCATAAAACTGTATATTTAGAGTGAATCACATTACTGAATGCCGAGATAATCATGGTGTCCTACAGCACCAGCTGCATCTGTGCCAGGATAGCACACAGAGCTCTGCCCAGCAACATTTGCCACAGACACTTTTGTTCAGTCTTGAATTTTGACATGTCTGGAAGAGCACCCATAAAAACTTACATTTTTGGAGACCAGCAAATGGGAAGAGACAGAGTGTCAACAGGGATAACTGGGCTACTGCATGTTGTGTTTGTTGCTGCCGCGGGTCAGAACAGAGCCATTCAAGGATGGATAAGCCCAACATTTAAAACCCAGAGAGAAAGCATTCAAAATGGTTGTGTTGGCCAGATGCTTAGCATCCAGTGCTAAAGCAGATTAAAGTAGAGAAGTAGTTTCCCGAAGGACACTGTCAGATTATGGAGCATACTTTGGCAAGATTTGTTTCTAAAATGATGTGGTAAACAAAAACCCATGTAAAAACAAACGGGTTGATGTCAAAAGTGGCAATGTTCCCTTTTTTTGGAAGCAAAAACTGATACATGTGGACCTTAACTGCTGGAGGCACTGTGAATATTTCCCAAGTTGTTAACGGTAACTCAACAAAGGGCTAAAATAATATTTACGTTAATGTGGAGTTAGTTAGTCACCATTATGCTTATTAATTGTGGTAGCAAGATATAAATTGCAGGAGTACAAAAGCCCAAGGGCTTAATTTTCCACATCTACTGCTCATGATAAAATGGCCCACCTCCCAGCCTCATTAGAAAAAAGGCAGCTGAAGCACCCCTCCGTGTTTCAGGTTAAGCAGTTCTAATTGCTCTCCCCATATTGAGTGCGTTAAATTGAGCATAGCTGTGTTTGTGGGCAGCCCTACTGAGAAAAGGGCTGGTGCTCCCCCTCCCCTCCTGCATTACTAAATGCTAAGCTTACGGTTTCATTACTGCAGTCTGGAGTTATTGTTGGAACGGTGTCCACAATTCTCAATTGAATTCCTTCAGAGAAAATTAGAATACAGGTAGCAAAACTCTGCTCCTATGTAAGAACTCGTGTTAGTAGCAATAATTAGAACTGCTGTAGTTACAATAAAAATTTCGCTTTTTATTGGCTACATGCATAGTTTCTGGCTCAATAACAGGAGACCCTCAGTAAATATACAAGCATATTCAAGTCTTTACTGAATGTTTTATAAAAACTGAAAGATAGATAATGAACTAAATCTCAATTTCCAATGTAAAGTATTTAGGTGCCATGGAACAGAACCCTCCAAAAGAAGTGCAGAGGCTTGTAGCTGCTTATTCATAACTTCAACTTTAACCCTTAGACTTGAGAGTTCTCACAGTAATTGTACACGCGTTTAGGACACCTGTCGGGGCCCTGGGTGGAGGAACAGCCATCTGGCGCAAAACCCTTTTTCAGAAAGAGCGGCGGTTTAAGACCCTGTTATCCTCTCTGACCCCAAAACTCCCAATGGGATTAGGAAGAATTGCTAAGGGGAGGCTGAATAGGCTAAGCATTAGTTTTCTGGACACAGATTCCTCAACTGTGTTTCATTCAATGTACAGTTGGTTGATAATAGAGCAAGTTGGCTGTGGCTGTGTTTGGGCAACACACCAAGAACATTAACACATTGTAAATTGCAAACACTCTTAATGGAAATAAATGTGGATATAATTTTGAGCATTGCCCCTTTTTTATTATTTAGTGCTCAGTAAACTACTAAATGCTTTGGAAGAAAATAAACAGAGCTACAAGTTATGTTATCTATTGCTTTTAGAATTACATTTTGCTCCATATAACAGCCCTGTCAGAGCACAACAGCAGTTTCAATTTCTAAGAACTTCAGTCCCAAAGACAGAACAAACTGGATTTCTGATAAATGCCAGGAGAATTGGTCTGAGTACAGCTCACAAGATGTCAACCAACAAAGCCATTAGTACTGAACATGACTTTCAAGGCCTACATGTCACATTTATTTTCCTATTCAGTAAGGAATACACACAGACACTCCCTACTCAGACTCATCCTTGCATTGTTGAGACTGGATTACAATGTCATTTGTGAGGGGAGGAAACCAAAAGGAAATGGCCGAAAATAGTGTGGTCTTTTCTTGGTGGTCTAAGGACCTAGGTCAGAAGTCACTGGAGCGCCAAGCCTTAAATAACTGGAGATTTGTTTGAGTTACCCAAGGACCTCCAAGACTTTACTTAAAGCCCACTGACCGTAGGAGCAATATTGTGCAAAAAACAAGTGCATTCAAATATATATGTCCACGATAGTCCTACTCCAATGTTTTACTGACTTTTCCTCTATCATTTCCACTAACTGCTTTTTCATACATTTCTGGATATGTTTGTCATTTGAATGGGACTGTGAATGTACACAGCCTCATCCAATATATCCATCCAGTATATCTTCAGATCAAATATTAGCCCTCATACTGAGAAAGCAGGATGAATTTAAACCACCAGAGCAGCCCAGTGGTTTTAGATCTCTAAATTGAATTACAGCAAAGAGAAAGAAATGGAAATGGCTTAATACAAGGTTGCTTTTTCAACAGGAATGAAATACATTAGGCTTTTTTTAGTGAAAGATGGTTTGACTCTGTGAAGAGCGTGACATTTAAAAGGCAGAAGAGAAGCGAAACAGACAGTGGAAAATTAAAAACTGGAGCACAGCTCTCTGTTGCTAATGTCTGGCTCAGCTCTATCTAAGGGTTAGGAGAAGGGCTTCCTTCCTAAGGGACACACACACACACACACACACACACAACACACACACACACACACACACACACACACACACACACACACACACACAC
>JBBMFX010000080.1:15648208-15659594 GCA_037832545.1 Rhabdalestes septentrionalis | reverse complement strand
AGATCTTTAAGTCCATCTCATGAAAAATCGGAGCAGGAACAAAGGTGTTGCGTTTATATTTTTGTTGAGTGTATTTACACCCTGCATTTGAGTATATAGTGTAGTGTATTATATTTAGCATATTTTTTGCAGTTTTTATATTTTAAATAGTTTTTGTCTCTCTGTCTATTTGTCTGTGCAGGAAAACCTCAGCAATTTGAATTTTAATTTGGTAATACTGTGTTCTTACTGAAACTGTTTTTACCTAATTTCTTCTCTAGGTGGCACTGTCACATCAGAGATATTTTCTTGTAAACACGTAGGCGTTAAACAGACCTGCTCGTAAAACACCCACAGTTAAATAAGCAACAAGCATGCATATAACAAATATGGGTATATTCGAGTGATATCCAGTGCTGTGTTGTAAAGAAACAGCAGATTCTGTGCTCGTAAGTGCTTTACTTTAATCTCCTTTATGGAAGTTGTCGGGATATTATTTGAAGCAAGGCTTGTGCCGTTAATGAGAAGTGTTATTAACTGTGTCCTCCAGCAAGAGGAGCTTTGCGTTCACTTTCACAAATAGGATTGCCAGTTAATGGTTTTCCTCCAGGACACTGTATCTAGAGCAGCCTTGTTGTTTCAAATGACAGCTTCTCAAACAATGATTTATGAATTATTCAAAGCTTTTTAGATGTAATTGTTCTCCCATTTTGCTGAGAAGCTCTGGTTTTCTATATAAGGGATTTTTTTGTAGTCCACTCGCTACCCTGGGGAAGACTCCGAAAAATTGTCTTGAACTTTCAGCTATTCTTTTTAGAATGTTGGATTGTTTTTTTTAGATTCATGCCTTGGGATTTGGCCCATAACTTCTTTGAGGATTGTTTTTTTTCTTTCTTCTTTGTCTTAAAAAATTGATTTAAAAAACACATACATCATTATGATCTTGGCATAAAAGGAGCAAGTGTTAAAAAGCAAAAACACAATCTACTGCCCGTTGTTTTTTTGTTATTTATAAAGACACTCGGATTCATAAAAAAATAAGAAGGGTTCAAAGCTAATCATCTGCTATTATACTAGTGCATTGCTCGTTGTGTTTTCTCTCAGAGCTCAGAAAGACACTGTTTGCATATTTAGCACTGAGTTTCCAGAGTCCCATTTTCATGCTAAGTCCCACAGTCATGCATGGGCGCAAGGACATATTTCAACAGCACTGGCAAGCCCAGTCTGGCAATTGTGTTAGCTGGGACAGAGGATTACAGATCCCAGCAGATGTCGAAAGATTTCGCCAGGACTGGAGAATGGAGGACACATTGGCAAAAGCAAAGAGAGAAGAGCATCTGCCCGTAGAGTCTTTTGAAGACATGCTAGGAACTTCCCCAGCGTTCAGCAGCCCCCCGAGCTGTCAACACCGTTTAATTGCTTCTTTTATTATTTTTAACATGCACTGATAGTCATCTGTATGTTTTAACCTTTGAAAATGATTACAGGGCAAGCAGCTGGATTTTAGGCCTAAATTAAACTCAAGACTTTAAGTGTTATAAGCCAAATGTCATAGGTAAACCTGTTTCGGTTTGCGTTTTATTTATTCAAACACATACAACAGTTAAGGTTATAGCATTTGTTTGGCCTTTTTTGTTGTTGTTTCTTTGCGGTATCTCTCCCATTATTATTCATGACACAGTTTAAACTGCTTTAAACTTGCAATATATCTGCTCCATTAGCACTGCCCACTGCTTCACTTGGTGAATTGGTTAAACACAAAGAAAGACTTTCTCATTGCGTGGTGTGTTCACACATGATTATAAGGGGCCACTTTATCGGCAGATCTTTCACACTCCAGAAACACTTCAGTCTGCTTGGCACATGGCTCTGAGGTCATGTTCCTAGTTCTTTGGAATGAAATGCTTACTGCATACCATAACACTTATCTCTTTGTCTTATGGAACATTATCTGATGTTTAGATGTTTAGATCAGCCATGGTACAAACAGTCGGCACTGTTTAATGCATAGCACACAGTTATCAAGGACTGAAAAACAAGCTGTGCTTCAGTATCTGTCTCACTCTGCGCTCACGGGTAAACACACTCCTTTAGTGAGTTGGGACCTTACCTGGAAGTGTCTGAATAGACGGCTGGTTGAAGCTGTCTTTGTAGATAAAGTACAAGAAGTCCTCACTATGAAAATAAATGTGAAAATCTCAGCTTGTGTTGGGCCAATTCGAGGCATTCTTGCATAATATGCTTTCAAGGAGCCTGAATATTTAGGCTGTGTGGGACGGAACAGTGGTGAAACACCCTTTGTAGCCTGTATCTGAAATCTAACTACTTAAACATGTGTCATTACCAGCGATGCATATATAAACAAAGGTTGGAGCCTTTAACTATTTAGTCACCTTCTCAACCTTCTCAAGCCCCATAATGGGCAACGAGTGGCAAGATGATCTGATGCTACTTTTTGTAAAAATGTCTTATTGGGTTAACATCATTATCATTAAACGCAAATAGCAACAGGCAGTGTTTGATATTCTCTCTATTTTGCAAGATCAAGTTAAATTTAGATTTCAAATACTACTGGGACTGATTTTCAATGTAGTCTGGTTGAGAGGCACACAAGAGCAATTTGTACATTGGGACAATATAACGTAAGGCTGAGCCCGTAGTCCTCTGAACAAAATATGATTTGAGACACCAAGGGTTCCTCCCAGAAAGGTTTTGATATAACATGTAGACAAACTATGCTTAATATTCATTCCATATTCATTACCGTTTCATGAGCTTGCCTTTCACAAACCCTGTATTCTTCATTTCACACCAGTTACTAGCTATATCTAAAAAGCAAATACTTTTTTCCTTTTTAAAACTCTGTCCTCATTGCCATTTCCTGGCTTCTTGAAAATGTTAATAAGACACGTGAGAATTGAGGAAGTTGTGTTTTAGCGCTATCATTGTTAATCCACATGAGGATCACAAAATAATGTCTCATACGAACATATTTTTGGACGATTTATATAGGCCATCACTGCTCTTCACTGTAGTTTTGCTGTATAATACTGACACTGATACTTGGCTCAAGCTGCAAATTATTTTTGTGTGTGTATATTATTATATACAACATAAAATACAGTCTTGATTCATATTTGTTGCATTCGGTGAGATCTGATTTGATAAGTAACCTAGAAACTCTGCCCAAGATAAAGTCAGATGATTGACACACACACACATTTGGCTATTGTCTGATAACTAGGCTAAAACATTTCCTAACCTTTTTGGTACATGGTTGTTTTTTCATTGCTCAACTTTCTTACAACACATGCCTTTTTCCTTTCAGTAAATGAGGACTGCTTTCACGATGGTTTGATCCAGTCCTCGCTTGCCATGTACACTATTCTATGAAGAACAAAGTATATAAATAAGGCCCTGCGTACCATCTAGTTGACGTAAAAATGGCTGACAAGCGATGCTGCCTTAAATGAGCCTGCTTTTTGAATGCCACTGATTAAATGTGTAATGACAATTCCTTCATCCCCTTTGATCTTGGAACAATGAGTTGAGGCCCACATTCCAGTAGCACGTTGCATTTATGCATTCTCTAACTACAGTGACCTAGTTGGAAAGAGTGTTAAGTGGGACTGAAATGTACACAGCTGCAGTAAGCCCTTCATTACTGATTCCAATCTCGTAGCTCAATGACCACAGGGAGAAGATTCTTAGATTAAATGATGCTGGGTAGAGCAAGATGTTCATTGAGCAGTAGGAGGCGCTCCACTGACTCTTTTTACAACTTCCTCTAAGCAGTCAAACGAAGGAGCACAAAGTCTTATGGAGTTCTTTCTGGCCCACGTAAGGTAGATAAGTATGACTGTGAGTATTTGTTAGATCATCCCCTGGCTGGTCTACTGTTTAGTGCTCAGCCTGGTGGTTAGGGTGTTGCCCCTGCATATGGAAGGTTGCTTTACTGGGGCTAAATGCAGAGAACGTTGGCAATTTCCTAGTAGAAAAGTAAATATATAATTGACATTTGCATGTAACACACACACATACACACACACACACACACATACATATATAATATATACAGTCCCACCAAAAGAAATTACACCATATTTCAAGGAAATGACCATAACAAAAGCTGTTAATACTTGTGTAGTTTCCAAAAACACAAAGACAAAATCTCCACAAAGTTTGATGTAGATATTTTATTGGAGCCGCTGGGTCCTTGAGTGGCCCTCCCAGAGCCCAGATCACAATCCCATTGCAGAAGATCAAAGTCCATGCTAGAACACCTCGCAATCTGGCTAAGTTGGAAAAATCTGCCATGGAAGAGTGGGCTCCTATACCTCAAGAGGCATGTGCCAACCTATCTAAGAACTACAGAGAGAGGTTGTTGTTGTTTGTAAGACAGAGCGGCCACACAATTGACCATTAAATATCTTTCTTTTTAAACTTCAGCACAACAGTAAAATTTCTTAATCAAACTTTGTGGATTTTGTCTTTGTTCTTATACAAATACAAACACAATACAAATACAAATACAATGCAATACAAATAATAACAGTTTTTGTTATGGTCATTTCCATGAAATATTAAGGATTTTGCTAATAATTCTGACCACAACTTCTTTAAGGGGACTAATAATTCTGACCACTAACACAAATATTTCTTGTAAAGCTCAAAATAACTTTGATGTAATCAAATCAAATATAAAACTAAAGCTATTTCCTGCTACATTGCTGTGAGGATTTGATTGTGTTCCGGCACAACAGTAGGTACTCATGTTGGATGAATAGTTCTGGAACACGGGGGATGGAACCATTATAGCAGCTGTAAAGCGGGATCAACTCCATATTGAAGCCCAGGTGTAATATTTACATGTATATTAGGCCATATTCATACATATATTTATCATATATCATCAGTTTATAACAAACATCAAAGGGGTGTCACAATATGGCCATGTAATCATAAGACCCAGAATACTTTGAAAATCATTCTTGCATAAATCATTACCTTAAACTTTTGGATAATTTCCACCCCACTTATGCCTGGGACCAAAGATGGGTCAGGTTCCCCATGTTTACTCAGAAAACAGTGACCATGGTTGTCAACTTACAGTTTTCTCACTCCTTCACTACTGTGACTGCTAGAACAATGTGATTCTTAACTTGAAACTTTTTTTGGCAGACTTTGTCTTTCACTGCCAATTTAAGGCAAAGGCACCTACCAACATGTCTTTAATCCCCCGCAGGATGTTGCAACGTTCCCACACCATTGTGCTGAATGGCAGTCAGCACTTTTCTAATGTTGTCTGACCTCATTCCTTGGTGCTCAACATTCTGCAGACAACGTCAAGTCGCGCCCCCTTCCCCCCATATCCCACCCTCCCCAATGGAATGAACACATATGGGGGTAGGGGAGGTAATGCAAGCAAGGAGAAGTGCTTAAGCATAGATTAAAACAGACAGGTGAAGAGGAGGAGAGGAAAAGTAAGCTGGGAAATTGGGTAGGGGGGAATGAGGAAGAAGATGAAAAAAGGGGGGATAGGAGGAGGTAAAAGTAACAAGATAAGAAGAAGCACATGGGAGGAGTGAAAGAAGCTGAGCAGCAAGGGAAAAGATCCTTGCAAATGGGGAGACTTTAGAGGAGAAATTGGGGGATGTGAGACTCTGGGCATAGAAAAGATAAAAGTAAACGAAAGACACAAACAAGTTGGGTGGGCGGTAAAAGGGAAGACGACCTTTCGTCAAGCAGAGGCAAAAATCTGTACAGTGTGTTAGCTGAGACGTCACATTTACCTCTCTGAAAGAGTTTCAGACAGTTTATTACCTTGTCAGTTGGGGTTTGAACAATGAAGGATTATAGAGGACCCCAGATGAACTCTTCACTTAGAACTGCATCTCTGATGAGAGCAAATATTTACCTATTGTCATTTTTCATGGATAAGAGATGCTTGAGAGGTCAAATGAACATGCTAGACAGCCATATAATCAGCTTTTCACAAACATAAGATAACATGATAAGTGTCATGGAGGTCAAGGAGGGCCGCAAAACAACACCATGGACTTTACTCCAATACAGTTCTGAGAAAAAAAGAGACCATTCATTAATGAATTTTTAAATCAGCATATCTGAGTTTAACAACCATTCCATGCCTACACAAACACCTCATTCTGCTTCATGATGAACTGATTTGTGATCACCTGAATCACATCTTATTTAATGAGGGAAAGTATAACAACACTGCTGTAATCTACACTCTCCTGGCACAATGTGAATAGTTCGAGGATAAAACACTATTAGAAATACATCTAAATTAATTATTGCCATTTTATCTACAATTAAACAAGAGACTTGTTTTCTTTACATTATTCAAGTTCTGTACAAACTGCATCATTTCTCTTAATCTGATGTTTTGTTATTTCCTTAAAAATGATGCTCTGAAGAACAATATTTTTTATGAAATTAGGAGAAATTCTTAAGTTCTTGAAAACGATAAGAGAATTCTTAAAACGAAGGCAAAGCTGTTCAGTTCATATATATAGTAAACCAAAAGCATGTGTGCAAAAAAAGACAGCATGTGACAGTACAGTGTGAAACAGAAGAGGAAGTGACGGATGTTGAACAAAACGGGATGAGACTTAACACATCACGGCACTTGAAATAGCCTTATGCCCCTTGTAACAAAACCTGGAGATCATTTGGCTTGTTATTCCACAGAGTAAATAGAAATGATGACCTTGGTACCTATATATATTATTGCTGACACAGGGCAAAAATAAAAACAACCATTCAGCTGCAATTGCACATTGTTTCAACTGTAGTGTCAACGGAGATCATAAGAAGTGCATGTGACAAGCTGACGAGGTGACAGTTGTCTGAATGCTTTCCATCTAAACCAGCACCCCTCTGTCCCCTGCCACTTGGCAACGCCTGCCTCCTGTCAGAGCCAAGGTCACATCACAGCTGCCTTTTGCGGAGTTCAGCACAAGCGTGACTTTGAGACTAGAAAGGTGAGGTAGATGTGTGAGTGACAGTCAGCCCAGGCTTAAATGACGAAGGCACCCATTAGGGTCTGGGTACCACATTACAATAAGACTATGCTTATAAAGAGTTTATGAATGATAAAGAGAAAGGGACAGAATAAGGGTCTATTATCCAAGGTTTGGAATAGGCCCCTTAGTTCCAGTGGAGGATAATCACAGTCTGGGGTAAAATTCTTTCTTTTTCCAGCATGACTGTGTTCCTGTGCACAAAGTGAGGTCCATTTTGGGGTGGACGAGCTCCAGTGGCCTCCACAGAGCCAGGTCAGAATCCAGGCCTTCTTATTTAACCCCAGTGCCTGACCTCACAAATGCTTCTCTAAATGAATGAGACACAAATTCCTACAGACATATTTCACAACTGTGTGGAAAGCCCTTCCAAAAGAGTTGGGCTAATACAGCTGCAATATTAATGGTCGTTGTTTTGGAATGGGAATGGAATCGGCCAGCTGGTGGTTAGGGAGATGTCCCTGTGACAGGAAGGTCTCAGGTTCGAATGCCAGGACTGCTAGTGGCACTACTGAGGTACCTCTGAACAAGGAACAGTCCCCACTCACTGTCCACTGTTTTACGTGGTGAATGGTTTAAATGTAGAGAAATAATTTCACATTCTTCACATTGTGTGCTGTGCTGTGTTCACATATGACAATAAGGGACCACTTTATTTTACTGTACTGTACTTTACTTAGCAAGCTTATCAAGTGTGATGATCAACTGTCCACAAACTTTTGGCTACACAGTGTACGTTCACAACCCTGGTCCTGGAGCTCCACTGCTTACTATTCGTACTCTAAAAGATAACTCACAAGAGGTGGCAGTTCAGTTGACAGGTTTGGAATCCATGCGCTCAATAACAGATCAGGAGTCTACCGAGCATGAAATGAGGGCTTCTCTGTCCACTGGAGAATTTGATTGAGCTGAACATTGTGGTGGTTGTTTTCCTTCGTCACAAGAAGGAGGCTTGTTGTTGATTTGGGATCTATGAGTTGAGCTGCAGGGTGAGGAACTTCTTGCCAAACAGTGTAGGAGTTTGTTAACCTAACACTAATTCAATTACAAGGGAAGAGTTGGGTAAACAAAAAGCAAAGCATACAACTTACTACTTACTTACTTAGCACAGAACCAGGCTTTTGTTTGGTCTCAAAAGTGAGCAAATGCAATTTGAAGGCATATGCTTGATGCACATTTTCACCTTTGTAAAGCAGGGGCTAAAAACTCACTTTCACAGGCGGCGCAGAGCTGAGAAAAACATAGGGGAGGTGATATCTTCTCCTCGTTAAAAGACGAATCCCGCAGATCGTGGCTTCCAGTCACAAGATGTTTGTCACATGTTTGAGAGCGGCATGACTTACAGTATGAATCCTTTTTTTCCTGCCATATTACAATATTACTGTCACCATCAATCAGTTATGAATCCTTCCCCGAGACTTTTAAAACATAATTGAATCATCCAAATAGAAGACACATAACTGTTCATATCACAAATCATAAAACAATTCAATATAACAGTGTAACTGATGGTTAACATTGTTAAATAACTGACCTGTGAATTTGTGTGGCATTAGAATAATATCCTCAAAATCTGAAAACTTGGAATAGATTCCTGATTTCATTATTATATCAACTTAAGGTACGTTACATTGAGTTTGTGGCATGTCGTTAAGCTGTGAAATAAATTTGTACTGACATTGTTCTGGTCATAAAAGCCTCCATTGCCCTCAAGAGTCCGAAGCATGGCAAAATGCTGTGGGCTGCATGGTCTAAAATGGTAATTTTGTTGGCCATTCTTTGCATCATGCAAAAAATCTTATGACAGTTGTCTGCTTAAATTATGTAGATTTGTTGGAGATTGGATGTCTCTAGTTGCAGCTGCTGCAGTGGTGGAGGCTTTACTTATTTTCAAGTCAGGATGGTTGTCTTCATTAAAGCTTTCATTATTAAGTGTTTCTTTTGCGAAGCTGTACTTGGCATTCAATTATAAAATACAATACCCACTGCAGTCTTTTTCACTGTTAAGAAGCTTTTTAGCAACACACTCTTTACTCCCACTGTATTTGGACCAGTTCATGAACAACTCCAAAATAAAATGCATGTTTCTCAAAAGCTCAAACCTGTCAAACAAACATGAAAATAAAGTTGATATCAATCTACCACATAAATACTATGCTGGAAATCAACGTCCTACACATAAAAGTTATAGAGAATGATTAATCCATCCTGTAAATTGCCTAATAACCGTTGCTTTGTTCACAAAGGACAGTCTACTATGGCCCAAGAGTGTATAAAAGCAAAAAAGGCCTTCAGGCATATGGCCAAATGTATCCAGAACTCTAAACAATTACAATACTTGTGACTTTCCAAAACACATTTTATAAAAATAAACAGCAAATAAACTGAAAGAAATAAACACGATGACTAGAAGTAAATATGATGAAATTATGAACATTTTATCTAAAAAACAGTAGAACCATTTTATGATTTAAAAAATGTAATTAGTAGATTGTGAGTATTCCCAGTTCTCCTTGACATTTAGGCACTACTAAAAAAAGAACAACCAACTTCTTCTTTTGCTCAGAATAACACTTCTTTCAGGAGAGACCTACAGAGCCTGGAAGCAGCTGGACTGGTTGTGAATTTGTGTAGGAAGGCCATAATTGAATGGGTCAGCTCACAGTTCAAATTTACCATCAATTTACAGCCAGAAATCCCCTGAGGCTTTGAAAAAAAGAAGAAATCTTGCTTATATTTGGCATGTCGTGGGGGGGGGGAACAGATAAGGTCAAGGATGAGACGGGCTAACAAAGACGCTCAGTATATAAACCCTGCGGGGCTTTGGTTCATCTTTGGAAAAATATTGGAATATAAATGCAGAGATGTAAAGGGAATATTCGAATTAGAGAGAGACGTCTGAGGTCTTCTTATTTTAATGACAGTGCTTGCTAGTATGAAACTGCTAGTATGAAATTGAGCACACTTCTGTGGTTAAACAAACTGGTTTTCACAAGAGCAAAATAAATGGTAAACGCTTGGTATGATGCATTGGAAAAACTTGAATAAAGGGATGGCGCAGGTTAATGCAAATTTGTGATGCTTCCCAGTTCCCATTTTGATGATGTACTTCGTAATAAACTGCTCGGTTCATTAGCAGAGAGTGAAACAGCAGTATAAAAAACAGTAAGCATTCTTCAACACATGTTTGTTTTATATCATGGCAATCGGCCCATTTTATTGCATGAATCTGCCCATTTTACTTCATTCGGCCCATTTTATTGCATGAACACAAATGTTCAAATGCAGGTAAACCTTTGCCCTTCATCCTGTGCTCTCATTCTGAAAGAATGCAGTGAGAAGAGTGCATAGAGCAGGAAAGCTACGTTTTCTATCTTCCTATCAACAAAAGGCATACAAATTTGAGGTAGTAAAAAGGACATTTCAAGAAAGTGAATTAAGGCAGGAATGAGCAGTTAATGGTGAATGATTGGCTAGGCATGCATCACACAAAAGAAGCTCTTAGGAATAAGGACAAGGCCTTCTTCACTGACCAAGAGCAAGGAGAGGGAGCAGAGAGAGCGAGAGACGGCATAATAAGAATCAGACCTACATTCTCAATGCAATTACAATTCAGCTGCATCTGGCCCTTCAGCAGTGTTGGGTGGCCCTTTGCTTGTATCTGTGGGCACTATATTACCTTCTCTTTGATGTTGGAATGTACATAATTTCTCCAAATGCAAAAGGCAGAACTGTATTAATACACGCCTCCTGCCCCGTAGCTACACTCACTTTAAATGCCTTTATTGTGTATAGCAAATGCCAGTGTGTAATGTTGCAACTGGTACACAAATGCACTGTATGTGATGTTTAATCACCAAAACAGACCGGACGACAGCAGGTAGAAACAGCTAGAGACAGTTCTACCTGTTTCTAATTAAATATGACCTGCATGTCTAGCCAATTAAAGTATTTGTTCAAAGTGCATATACTGCAAGCCTCTCACTGTTTTGATGTGAGTTCAGGACTAAAGAGTTAACTGAAACTGAAATTATAATTAGGCATTATAATTTTGTTTTTTTTTTAATCCTAGAAATACAACTTTGGGGTACAAAATGAACTGATTACAGCTGTCAATGACAATTGACTCACTTATTTGTTTGGTGTGTGTAGCTCACAGAGGCCGACAAGTTAGCAAGACGGTGATAACTAATCAATCTTATTTATACATATGTCCCTTTAAACTGACACAAACTACAATTAAAATGTGACTTAATAGAAAACACTCTCTGAAATGATATTGTATTTATTGTGGGCAGTATAAGGTACACCTGTGCACTACTCATGATGTCAGATCAGCATCTTGATGTGGCACACCTGTG